>JANFOE010002513.1:0-175207 GCA_025667525.1 Glebionis coronaria | reverse complement strand
ATTCATTTTGTACTTCATGTACAGTAGTCCAGGTGTACTCCAAGTACCCTACTACATGGATATTGCTAATCGATCCTCAATCATCTCGGGCGTTTCCACTTGTCGATATTCTACCAGGTGCTGACGATGCTCGTAAGTTGAAGATTATACCAGATGCTGATGCTGCTAACACTTTGAAGACCTCACAAATGCTGAATGCTGATACTTTGGAGATCTCTCATGATGCTGATGCCGTGCATACTATGAAGACTCTGCAGAACAAGGACGAAAACTATAAGTTTGAAATTTCGGGCAAGGATAAATTTCAACCATCTGACACTACCATTCTATTCCGGGCTTTTACTTTCTCAGTTAGAGGTCACACTTCACTCAACTAACTGTTCATTCAGAAGAGTGGGAACCGGAACCCAGCCGGCCACTCAGCAGAAATAATTACATGAATCACGGTCATGATAACGACCGTCAGGAAAGTGACAGACAAAGCAGTAGTGACAACCATAGTACTTATAATTAATCAGTCAGTAACCATCGGAACTCCGATACGGACGTGACCAGAAATACAGAGGTCAGTAGTCTAATCGGTCCGCCAATCCTAGCAGTTACCAAAAAAAAATATCAGCCTTGTTCAGATTCATCTACTAAAACACGTGCCAAGACATCAGTCAAGACATAGGTCTCAAGTATCATTTCGGAAAACACATATCAGGACACCAGTCATGGTACACGTCATATGAATTTTTTTCCCCAAAATACGAGTCAAAACTCATAACTCCATATGTTTTCTAAACCAGTTCCTCGGAAATTCAGGGTACCCTCCAATGGGGTATACCCGTTGTGTCATGCCACACATAAATCAGACCATTAAAAGTTCAGTCACCTTCACTGGTGTATTTTCAGGTTAGACACACAATGTTCATTCTGTGAGTTACAGACGAACACATTCAGTGAAAAGTCGCCATGTTCACTTCACGTATTCCTATGTCAGCTTTATCTTAAACCAGGTAGTCCCCTACCTCTCAGCCAGAAAGGAATCAACGGTATCACCATATTTATTAAATTCTTATTTCCAGTTAACGACGAGATCAGTCCTACTAAATCCTAAATATATTCATTATACTTTCTGTCAGAAAAAGGAGTATAAATTGATTCAGCTTTACAAGCACGTGAAATATTATCTCATAACTACAAAGACTTTTAGCTGCCAGTTATATATATTCACTTCTGGGGTTCCTTAAAATTTATGACCAGCAGATTATTCCAGAGTTCTCAGATATAATTTCAGAAAATTTTCTAGTTAACATCAAGATTGTCTCAAGAATAGAACCTGTTCTAAAACTCTTATTACGGGGCTTCAGCTAAGTTAAAAAGGGTTGCATCATTTGCTCCAAGAATTACCGGAATGAGGCTTTATTCGCCCTGGCTTACCACCAGGAAGTGTGTCGTTTCTGTCTATCAGGAAGAAGACCGGTAACATGAGATCATGTATCGACCACCGATATTTTGACAAGATTACCATTTTAATCGATGTTCATTCCACGAATAGCAGGTTTATCTGATCTGCTATGACTACTTATATATTTTCCCGAACAATTCGCGATCATGTCACCATCAGTGGTGAGAGAAACATATTATAGACACTATAAAATTTTTGAATTATACTTCAGAGCTCCCTAATGCTCCAGCTATAGTATCAAATTTATGAATACAATTTTTTTTATGACTTCGCAGACAAAATCGTCAGTATGTTCTTCGATAACATTCTGACCTCCTAAATTCTAGAGAGGTACAAGATAATAATCTCCTCATAGTGGAATAGATTCTCCGATAGGAGAAAAATTATATACGCCGCTTTCTAGGTATGAATCACAGTAGAACAAGGTGGCATTTCTCGACCACACTTTTTCAGCAGAAAGGAATTTCAGATAATCCTACGAAGGTGAAGGCCATCACCAGATGGTCACGATCGACGCCGGTGAATGAAGTACAAAATTCCTAGAATTCAGTTGGCTACTACCGCAGAAATTGTTGAAAGTTCTCATGATTAGCTTTCTATGGCTAAGCTTTCGCATAAAGGAGAGGACCTACACTAAAATTTTGTATTCCATAAGACCCTATGCTACGAGAGATCTATTTTACCCAGACTCAAAATTCTTTCATGACTAATCACTCAGATTCCACCAGAAGGTCCAAGATAGGACACCGACAAGTTGCAGGAAATTCAACAATAGGTCGTATGATTCCAAAGTATTCCATCAACAATCTAGTCAGATCGAAATTAACGTTCGCGAATCACGCCCATGTTCATGTTCACAATCATGTGTACGTTCACATTTACGTTCATGTTTATTTTCACTTTCACATTTAAGTTTCATTCGCAGTATGATGCTGTTTCAGTTCATGCTTTGTACTATCACATGATTTAAGCTCACATTAGCGTTGCTAGCATTGCTTATGTTCAAGTTCGTGTGCCATTCGCAATACACGTTTCATGGTTTATTATCGAATACGGATACAGAAAGCTTAAGAAACCAGACTCAAGTTAGCAGAGCTGCTTCATACCCAGGCAGACGTTTCACGTCTCATGCCATATCGTTTTCATTCCTTCCTCAGTCAGCATACGTTCATGATATGTCTGGTATCACGTTCACCGTATGTTTCACAGATCACGTTCACGACATATTCCATACCCATCGTCCTTCAGATGATCGCAAACCACGTTCACAGTTGCTCACGTAGAACGTTCACAATTGTTCACATAGTTCATCCCTATATATTTCAGCAGCTTGCTCAGAGTTATAAATGTTATTTTTTCAGAATATTTACACGTATCGTTTCATGTATCATACATGCTATAGTTATTCAGTCTATCAGATTCAGAAAATCCATCTTAAATATGGAACTAGAAGCTATTCAGCATCATCAGGACAGGGTCATCGGTACCAAGATTTTATTTATTATGTTAGACCTTTGAAGGAATCGTTTCGAGCGGGAGGCCACTCGAAACGGAGGAGTCCATCTGGACCTCTCATTATGTTCTTCAATAAATTCAGTTATGTTCTTTCAGTCATGTCAAGTTTATACCTATCAACAGCATTATGTCTTAATTAGAAGACAATTTATCCTTCAGCTTAATTGTCTTTTCAGTCTACGTGTTCTTTCAGTTCTTATAACTTCATCAGCTTATTACCTTTAATTCGGGGACAAATTTCTCCTTTTAGAGGGGAAGAATTGTAAAACCCGGTATAGTCGTATCCTTAATTCGAGGACGAATTATTTTTTTTAGAGGGGAAGAATTGTAAAACCCGTATTTAAAATTCTCGAATATTAAATACGCGTAGTCTCAACTCTAACTTTAAATACAACGTAAACAGTAAATACACAGTCTCAGTTATTTAAATACTACAACAAACAATTATTTAGAAAATAATTATTAAGTTTCAGAAAATATTACGTATGTATTATTTATTATATAGAAATAATTAAACGTTAACAGTAAATTTCAGCCTCATTTTATTTAAAACGTTACGAAATTAATTATTTCAGAAAAATAATTAATTGTAATTAGTCAAGTATTGTGTAAGTAATAATTATTCAGGAAAATAAATAGATATGTGACAGAATTTAATACTCGAGCACGCAAATGAAAAGATTATTAAACAAAACGAAACGAAAACGAATCTTATGGGTTGTGTTGGGCTGCGTTTTAAAAAGAAAAGAATAAAGCAATATGGGCTTCGAGCCCATTGCACTACTAAACAAAGAAAAGAAAAAAAACGGGGTAACCCTTGCCCTCTTTCTCTCGAACAGTAACTCAACCCAATTAGGGTTTTGTTGTCTATGCCGTCGATACAAAAAAAAAGGGACGGGCTTCGATCTTCATCCCAGACTCTTGTTGGTTTTGACTGTTCATAATCATGATGATAGGTAATCCATATTTTCTTTCTCTTCTCGTCCTTGTAATTATCACAAATCCATTGGTTAATCAAGAACACTTGGTCGAATTATTAATCATGTGTTTTTAATATGTATGGTTACTGTGATTCAACCACGCCCCAAACATGGGGGTTACGGTGGTGGTACCCTTGTGTAAACAGCCGCAGATAGGGTGGTTGTGGTTTGGGCAGCAACACCAAAAGACCACAGCCAGGGGTGTGTTTGGGTTTAGATCGACACCAGGGTGTTTGGGTCTGTAAACGGTGGGAAACCACCAGCAGTCGGTGGCAATGGTCAGACAGCAGGGGGAACCGACGAGCAGTCGGTGGGAATGGATTGGACAGCAGGGGGAACTGCTGCCAGGCAGAAGCAAAGGGTTGTTTGGGATCTCGGACAACACTAGGTTGTGGGATCTCAGACAAAAGGGGTAGAAAGGGGTTTTGGGTTGTTAGTTTTTTTTAGTTGGTTTATCGTGCGACCGAGACTTTAGAAGTCTCGGTAGGCTAAAGTTTTGACCGGGTTTCGGGTATATAATTGAAAGATAAGAACGAGGATTTATTAAATTATGTTATTTGATCATTTTTTTTACCAAGTAAATTGTATTATGGTTTAACCAAAATCTAAATGGTTTGTTAAATTAATAAATAAAATAATTTAAAACGATTTAATTATTTTACTAAGTTAAAGTACTTGGTTTTATTTAAATAATTTGAATTCTCATGGAAACTATTCAGGAAACAATCTATTTTAGCAGATTACTTATCACAGTATAATTACATAAAGATACAGATATAGATTAGACACTAATCATAGTACAAAAAGAAATACACTAACCAGAATATAGTATAATATACAGTAATTAGAAATACAAGATCTACAATAATCAGTAAATGTTGAAAGGCAGTCAGAGTTACCAATTTTTACACAAACAGTGCAACAATACAAGAACATAATAGATCGAGTTAAGAACAATAAGAATCAGAAACAGTAACCAGTAATCAGACAACTTATTTCACGTCCATTATTTATGTAGTAACATTGAAATCGGAGTAGATCTTTCAGCTTTCGCTCTTATTTCATTACTGGACACGAGGTACGGATTTTCCGTCCTTTCAGTAAGGACTTCCTTTTTTTATGCATGATTAGGATTCCCCGTCTTCAGCCAAATGTTTTTCCCCAGTATATGTTTAAGCTTATCAGTAATCATGTTAATAATTAAATAAATTGCCTGAGCATTATATACAAGCACGACCAGTTTATGTACTAGTTACGGAGGTACCGTAACCATGGCACTAGAGGCACCAGTGTCGTGACTCACATGCAGGAGAGTGATATCCTGCATCGTCCCACTCAGCTCAGCTTGGCCATTTTATCAGTATTAGTAGTGGGGCGTATGGATGCATCCTAGGCTACAGTTTACAGTTTAGCAGGTGAATGTGGTGTGTGCTCTGCATCCTTCACATTGGAGCTGATCCCTCCACCCAGCACAGTTATCTAGAGGTCACCCCTCTACAGCATGACGAGGTCACCCCTCCAGTTATTCATGCAACGTTGTTACAGTACATGACCTATATAAGCTCTGGCAATTAAAATACAGTAAACGCATGTTTCAGTTTTAACAGATAACAGTTCAGCTTTATTATTTTAAAATCAGGCTTTACAGATTATACACAGATTTCCGCTGCAACTTTACTTATCAGTCTTACAGCTCCAGTATTTTACCATCTGTTTCATTTCAGCAGTTCCTTATCATACTTTATATCCATTCACTGAGCGTTATGCTCAGCCGTAGTTCCCTTTCATGTTCTAACGGCAGGTACCCCAGGACGCTCTTAGGATTCTGAGAGCATGTGCATTTGGATGGAAGCTATCCAGACTTCTTACTTTATGTACTTGCATTATTCTGCTTATTTGGACATTGTTTAGTCCTTTCCTTCAGTATTTTATTTTTCATGTTTTGAGCTTAGGTTAGATTACCGATGTTTGATTCCGGTATTTCCGTTATGGTCATTTAATGTTTTAAGACATTTACCTTATGCTTTGATGACACGCCATAAATACATGTAACGGTCCACTTATCCAAGTGGGGTGTTACAATAGTACTGAATTAAATGAAATGATCACCGTTGATGACGAAATATACCTCTTGTCACGTCTTTCTTCCTCTCTAAACTCATCCGTCTCTTGCAGCATCTCCAACTTGTGGGCTGCATCTGCCACCAGTGCCACAGTATTAAATGTAGCACACACCAAGTAATTGGCGACAGATGTGCGAAGAGCCCAGCGAAAGTGATACGCTTGCTCCTCTGTAGTCCCGGCAGATGCGCCAAGGAATCCAGCCTGTCGAAGGAACCTATGCATAAACTCATTGTTGTTTTCCTCAGCTCTCTGCCTAATACAATGATACTCCCTCTTGAGCTTATCCTGCTTAGCATTCGGAAAGAACTGCCCCATAACCAACTCCTTGAACTGTGCCCAAGTCAAGCCAGTGACCCAGTCGTCGCCTCCATTCGACAGCTTAAGTGCCTTCCACCATGCAAGCATGTTCCCTTCAAACTTGTAACAAGCTAACCTTGCCTTAAAGATAGGGTCGCATCCCATGGCGTCAAAGATCTTCTGAGTGTGAGCTATCCAGCTCTCAGCCTCAGCGGAGCTGTCAGTCTGCTCGAAAGATTTCGGACGCTGCTTATTGAACCAGCTCCAGCCATGTGATCAGGGTAGCTGGAGGTGGAGGAGGAGGATTCTGAGGGTGTTACTTGTTGGTAGCCTGCACCTCGGCCCGAATTTCATTCCTCAGCTGAGGAAGCATAGCTTGCATTGCAGCTTGGACTGCTGCATTCAGTTGTTCTTGTTCACGTGTGAGAACCATCTTGTGGAAACCTTGGTTTCCTCGATCTTTTAGCTACTAGGAATGCATCATGTTCATATGATTAGATAATCAAAGCGGAATTAGAACACGACACATTAACAAGGTGTTTAGGCACAAAACACATGAATTACTTCAAATGGATTGCTCATTATATTGATAATAAACAATCACTAGACGTGTATACATTGAATCCCACGTCTAGTCGACACACGCTTTTAGGTTTACATTGTGAATGAAAGTTACGAATAAACCTAATACCCTTGGTTCCTTTTATAGTGTAAGGATTAGGGTTTACAAGAGATAAGAATGAATAAACATGTAAATCCTCTATTCAAATAAACTAATACAGAATATATTCTGCATACTTATCTAAATAGAAGCTTCCAACAACACTTGTCAATGTTTCTGTCAATGCTTGGATTGCATGCAACAATGCTTGGATTACACATGACAATGCTTGTCAATGTTGACTTCTGTCAACGCCCGATTTGCTCTTGACAACGCCTGATTTGCTCTTGACAACGCTTAGACAAATGCCTTCATATTTTCTTCGTTTTTTAGTTTCTACCACATCAACTTTTTGACCCAACAATCTTCCCCTAGTTGATGTCGGCAAAACTATTTGTGTATCTCTTGTAAGTTGTACATCATCTTCAAATTGCTTCCCCTTAATTGTAGCATGTATGTCTTCCCCTTTTTGTCACATCAACAGGGAAGTAAACAATGTATGCAATCTTGAAGATTCTCCAAATGTAGGCTCTGTGTAATGATCTTGAAGAAAAATAAATATAATATTTTTGATCAGAAGTAGAATAACCCAACCTTATGTTTTATGTCTTGCACTATCCATGTGATGAAGAACTTATACTGATGATTAAATATAAGTAGACCTCGATCCCTTGTCAATATTCTCATCCTTTGTGAGACACTGAGCACGATAATGTAACTCCTTCAAGTGTTATGACAAGTCTTCGTCACCAACCGTGTAAGCATGAACAAGTTATCTTCAAACCAATGGGATCTATCCATGATTTAAAGATATGATAAAACACAAACTCGCGAAAATCTACTTCGAACATCAAACTTATCATAAGAATTCTTCCCCTTAAGCCAACACCTTTTCATGACGAATTTTAATGAAATAACATATTCATACCATATGTAAAAGGACCTAAACGGATAACTCTTTCACAAGGCTACCCCGATTACATAATCTAATATCCATCAAATTCTTCATGAATTGTTGCTAACTTTTGTAAAAAACATTAATCCCTTTTTAAAAATATCCGAGCCATAAATATCAACTTGATAGTCTAAATAAAAATGGAGATTCCATGTACCTTTGTGTGTAAATAACTCTTTTTGTGTGCTAAAAACGTACCAATTTTCTCAAACAGCAGCTATTCTTTTGTTACCCGAGAACCTTCATTGTCCAATATCTCTGTCATGTGTATTGTCCCATATCGGACAATACCTATCAACGTTTGATCAATCATTTCTCGGACAACTCATGTCAACGATGCCTGTCAGCATTAACTTTATTCATGTCAGCGTCTAAACAAAACCTGTCAGCGTCTCCTTCTGCTGACGTCATCTAGTGGCTACAACCTTTTTTACAGCAACTAAAAGTAACATAACAACTTTCATTCTTTGTACCATACTTCCAGCTGTCAAAACATATTTTAGGATAATCGTAATCCCTAAAAATTAGCCATCAAAACGTGTCTTCCAAATTTATATCCCATAATCTTTGCGTATGACTTAACCACAAAAATAGGAACAAATCTTGTCCAGATAAACATTAGACACCATACGTCTTTGAAACATGAGCCACGTTTTTCTTTTGTTGATATCTTCAAACCAGCAGTACGCATACTAAAGATCAGCAAAGAGATTTTGTCTTCACGTGATGTCATTTTCTCATTACTTTTGAACGATTGAAAAGGAACAAGTGATAACATAGTAAAAACATGTAACTACTTCAACACCTGCTACATCCTTACTTTCTGACCATGATCTGCTGAAACACTCATAATTCATGTACCTTGAGTTGCTTGTTGATTAACTATGGTTTGTATCCCTGCACCACCTGCTGCTCCATCTCATAAGTATTCTAGGATTTATATAAACCCTAATAATTTGCTACAACAGCCACAAAAACACATCCATGGTTGAATGCTACGTCGCAAGATCTACCACCATTAATCATTAATTACCATCGTTCACTAACCTGCTGTTGTTCTGATGGCAGCTTTGAACCCGAAACATCAAAACAACCTTCTGCTTGTTTATATTATGAACGAATGAACAGCAAACCATAGTGCAAACAATAATCGAATTTCAAGATAACCCCTTCTGGAACATCTTTTCTGTTTATAATGATCTAGGGCTTGGAAGAAACCCTATATTTAACTTGGATAGCAAAAATTGAAAACTGAAAAATCACCTCTACAGCCAACTTTGACCCCGAATAACTTCTTCATAAGAGCTCAAACCAAAGATCCCTTCGGTGAGATCCTAGACACAAGTTCCAAGAACCTACAGTTCAAATATCACGAAGATCCAACGGTTAACGGAGGAGAAAACGTGTTTTGAACATGGCTGTCCACAGAAAACTGCATACATCCTACTGCTGACATTGACGCTTAATAACTTTTTATTGGGGATAAAACTCGACAATCCCTCTGGTAGATGTGTAGATATATGTGTATAGAACACACACAAGAAATTTCGTGATGATCCAACGGTCCAATAAAAAGTTATGGCCTTCTGAATACTGCTGCGCACACAAAAACGTCAAGAAAAACCCTAGACGGATTTTTCTTCTATTCACAATATACGAACACCTTGTTGGTCCTAGCATCACGAGCCACGAGGCTCTGATACCAACTGTGGAAACCTTGGTGTCCTCGATCTTTTAGCTACTAGGAATGCATCATGTTCATATGATTAGATAATCAAAGCGGAATTAGAACACGACACATTAACAAGGTGTTTAGGCACAAAACACATGAATTACTTTAAATGGATTGCTCATTATATTGATAATAAACAATCACTAGACGTGTATACATTGAATCCCACGTCTAGTCAACACACGCTTTTAGGTTTACATTATGAATGAAAGTTATGAATAAACCTAATACCCTTGGTTCCTTTTATAGTGTAAGGATTAGGGTTTACAAGAGATAAGAATGAATAAACATGTAAATCTTCTATTCAAATAAACTAATACAGAATATATTATACATACTTATCTAAATAGAAGCTTCCAACAACACTTGTCAATGTTTCTGTCAATGCTTGGATTGCATGCAACAATGCTTGGATTGCACATGACAACGCCCGATTTGCTCTTGACAGCGCCTGATTTGCTCTTGACAACGCTTAGACAAATGCCTTCATATTTTCTTCGTTTTTGAGTTTCTGCCACATCAACTTTTTGACCCAACACATCTGACAGTATAAAACAAAATGCAATTATTAGGCTGATTTGAACATAATATATAATCATGAAAAAATATTTATGCACATAAACATAAAAACATTTTATGCATGAAAACAGTGTATGAATGCATGGCCAACGAAAATGACATGGGTTTGGGTGAACGCCTATGGGTCGGTTCACCAAAACAAAACGACATGAGGAGGATGAACGCCTATGGGTCGGTTCATCAAAACAAAATGATTCGATTAAAAGCGCATGCGACTAAATATGGCCAGTCCTATATCAACCATTACTTAGTCAAAATTCATGCGACAATGATACATGAAACAAATGCATGAAAACAAACTGTCAGTTCTAGGAAGACCATGCTGATTACCCACTAATCACAGGTCATGTTTTTAGAGCCTACAGGTCGAAACCTTGGCTCTGATACCATAATTGTAACACCTCATTTTGATAAATGGAATATCACAGGATAATTATGGCGTGTCATCAATGCATGCAAGGTGAATGTCCAAAAACATTAAATGACCATAAAAGAAAATACCGGAATCAAACATCGGTAGTCCAACATAAGCAAACATGAACATAAGTACTAAAATGGAAAACGACTAAACAATGTCCAAGAAATGAAGTAATGTGATGTATGTAAAAAATACATAAGTAATGAAGACTAGATAGCTTCCATCCGAATGCACATACTCTCAAGTCCTAGTTGCGTTTGAGTACCTGCCGTTTGGGAACATGAAAGGAAAACGGCTGAGCATAACGCCTAGTGAACAGATATACAATCATAGCATGAAACGACATAAGCATAATAAGACTAATAGAAGCGGAAATGTATAAGTCCTTAGATAACCTGGAACATCTTCATAAAACTGGTTTTATAGTTGAAAAGACTTATGTTTTTATATGAAAACTGTATTAATTAGACAATAGCCCATATAGGTGATGAGGTTCCATCATGCATGAATACTTGGAGGGGAGACCTCATCATGCAATTAGAGGGGATGCCTCTAAATAATTAGTCTGGGTAGGAGGGATCAACTCCTTGTGAAAGATGCAAGTCACGCACCACATTCACCATGAAAATCTTATAAAAACATGTAACTAGGATGCACCCATACGCCCCACATGATAATAAAAATATATGGCCAAAACTGTAAAGGGAGGCCACGAGCAATCACTCTGCCGTAGGGAAGTCATAACACTGGTGCCTCTAGTGTTACGGTTATGGTACCTCCATAACTAGGTGACATGGTCATGTATGTATATGGCTTAGGCATTTAAAACTAACATCAGCATATCAAAACTTATAAAACAAATACTTGGGAAAACAGTTGGCTGCAAACGGGGAATCCTAATAAGGAAAGAGAATGTCCATACTGAAGGAAGGAATATCCGTACCTTATGTCCAGTGAACGAGGAAAGATGAAAGGATGCAAAGTCCTACTCCGACCTCACTATTGCTACACAAATAAGGGGCATGTATGAGTTGTCTGATTACTGAGTATGTTACTGGCTCTTGTATGTTCTTAGCTTGTTTCGTATGTCCTTATCTTATTTTACTTTTATAAATGATATATTGTATTATTCATGTATTTCATGTCTTCGAATTATGTATTATCTTGTATTCTTGTATTATTATACTTGTAGTGGTGCAATAAGTAACTTTCTAAAAATAACAGGTTTCTAAAAATAGAAAATTTTCCAAAAATAGAAAGTTCCCAAAAATATATCAGTTTCTAAAAATAGTAAGTTTCTTGAAATAAAAAGTTTCCATAATTAAAAATAAGTTGGATTAATAAGCTTATAATTTAAGCTAGTGTTTACTGGTTAAAAGTTATAAGTCATGGAATTAATAACATAGTTTATTAATTAAATACTATATGTTAAATTTGTTTATTAATTAATAATGATAGTATAGGTTTTATTAATTAATAATATATCATGGTTAATTAATAGCCTATAGGTTATACAAATTTAATTAAGTCATGGTTTAATTAAATTAAGTCTAATAAAATACTTACGTTAACATGCATTATTAATTTTAATTAATAAACCTAAGTCATGCATTATTAATTAATTATAAGTTCATGTATTAAATAATTAATTAATAAAACTATAGTCTAAAATTAAATGAAAAAAATATACTTAGGCTTAACATGTATTATTTATAAAATTAATATAACCTAAGTCCATGTTTTAATTAAATTATTTATTAGACATGTTAATTAATTTAATTAATCTTGTAAAAATTAGCAAACAATCCCGAGCCCAAAACCTGGGACAAAAACCAAAACTCGAACACCAACCACTACTCATAGCTGCGGTTGTGATGGCGGTTGGTGGCTGCGCAACCAACGACGGCAGCTACTTCTCCTGTTGCGCCGTGGCTAGCCACTGCCAGAACAAGGTTCCCACCGGCTGATGCCGGTTGTGTCCCCCTGCCCTCTCCTGCGTTCCCCCTGCTTGAACAACTTAGCCACCGGCTTGAGCTGGTGGTTCCTGCTGCTCGACCAAGACACACACCGAGCCCCTAGGGGTCTTGGCTGTGTACAATGGGTGCACAGAGAGTCTTAGGACTCGCGGTTTAGGGGCTACTGAACCATAACCCGAACCAATCGAACCCTTGACTTGTTTTAGTTTAATCTATAATATGTTTATATTAAATGTTTTTAGATCAAATCATGTGTTCATAAATAAATTTAAAAGAATTAAAAGATCAAGGTTTGATGATTTTACCCTAATGCGTGATTGAAAAGAACACGAACACGAACATGAATACCAATAAACCAAAGATCAAAATCAACAACGAATCCCTCTTGTTCTTCTTGTGGATTCCGCGGCTGTGGGGACCAAAAGGCTAGGGTTTTAACTTTTTGTAAAATAAATACGTTATGAAAACTTTGTGTTTTAGTTTTCATTAATTAAATAAAAACGGGCTTGGTCCCCTCCTTTCTTTGATTGCCGCAGACACCAAAGGCCCACAAGGCCAAACCGGGCTTTTTCACGTTTAAGTTATTACTTATGTACATTCGTTTTAATTATTCGTTCTAGTTCGTGTCTTAATACTCGTGTTAATTAATTAGACTCTGTGTATGTCGTGTTCTAATTGTCGTGTTATAATTATTATACGTAATAATTATCGTGCTTATAATTGTTCGTGATCATATGTTCGTGATTATAATTATTATACTTAATATTGTCGTGTATTATTACGTACTTAATAATTATCGTGTATCATTACGTACGTAGTTTCTGAATTTAATGTTCGTGACACGTGTACATAACATAAATGGAAAGTTTTAATTGGTTCGTAGGTTTACGTAGTGTACTATTCATTGTATTTATATGCGGGTTTTACAGATATAATGTCTCACTCACTTATATGAGGTTGGGTTTCACAATTGGTTAGTTCAGCTTCTATTTAGTTAGCCTTTTTTCATTGATTTAGGGACTTCTTTATTTAAGATTATTATTATTAAATCTTAATGGCACTCACCAAAGTGGGGGATGATGTTTTAGACTTAGTTATACCTTATATTTACAATGCTTAGGACTGAATCTATGTTTCATTAGTTTCTCATAAGTTTTATGAGATTGATGGCATTACCCGTAAGCGTCTAACTGTCCACACACCCTTTCATTGAATCATTAACACTCAAAGGTCCCCCGTATAAGTTTTTTGTTAGAGATGATAATGTTATCTCAATCACCCCGTGGATTGAACAACTAGCTCTCGAGTTTAGGTGTTTGAAAGAACTTCATATCCACTGTCTGGTTGTTCATGATGATGATCTCGAGACATTAGCGAGAACACATGGTAAGGATTTGAGGATTTTGAAGATTAGTGAGTGTACAGGGTTTTCCACAGACGAATTGATGTATATCTTGATGTATTGTAACCAATTGAGAACTTTATGTTTGGGATATGCTCATCGTATTGATGTGAAAGATGGGATTTGGTTACATCAGTTGCCATTGAGTAACAAAGTTTTGGAAATGTTTAAATTTAAGAATATGAATATTTGTGATGCAGATCTTACGCTTCTTGTGAAAAACTGTTGTAAGTCTCTAATATCTTTGAAGATTGGAGACTGCTATCTATGTAAATTAGAAGATGCCTTTAGATATGCTTTTAGGTTGGAACATATTGGTGGATGTAGCCGGGGCAAGGAGAGCGAGTTTGTTGGTTTCCAGTTTGCCCTTAATGTACGTTCTTTAACTATGGAGTTACCCGTAACTCAGTATTCGAGTTTACTCCCTTTACTACCTTTACTGAATCAGATATGCGAATTGAAACTTGTATGTGTAGATATGGATGAAGATAGCTAGTGTTTAATGTAAAACCCGCTTTAATAATCCTAAGATCATTAAATGCACGAATTTACCGTAAATTTGAACTTTGTAATTAATTAATATACGACATGCATCACGAATATTTAATATGAATATTATGTATATTAATTAATTATCATAAGTATTATGTACGTAAACACGAATATTAATACACGATAAGAATGTATGTATGATATTAAGAAAACGTTCAAGAAAATAAAACACGATAATTAAACACGAACACATGATTAATTTTAAACAAGAAAAACAAAAATGAAAGTATAAGAGGGACTTTGTTAAGCCATTGGTTACCTCACCTTTCACCCCTCCTAACTCACCTATCTCACCTATCTCACCCTTGGACACCATGCCTCCTCCTCCTACCTCTAACACTCCACTTTTGGGTGTTCCAAATCCCTACTTTAGGGGTCATCCATACTTCTTTGGTTTTCTAGAAGCTCATGGTGCTAATTGTCTATGTTGCATGTATAACAACTACATCATTCAAAATCTAAGAATGGAGATGTTTGGACTTCATAAGAGGTTGCAAGAATTCTTTCTTACTTTGTTCTCCATGCCTCCACCTCCTAGAGGATGAATGATGATTTTTCTAAAAATAAATGTTTTCAAAAGAATATCAAGCCAAGGAAGACTATCTATCAAGAACTAGTTTAGCTAACTTTGTAATAGTTAGTTTGTTTTCCATTTCTTGTATTTCCTTTCCTTTATTAGTTTTCATGAAGATGTGTTATGGATTTAGTATTTGTGTGTTTTAACCTATGTGCTCACACTAATTAACTTTAATTTTATTTAAAATTGAACCTAAATCTATCACAACTATTAAAACTTGACTAAAATTGGATCAAAATGTTATCTAAATATTTTGTCACCCTTTGTCAAGACACTCTTTGTGAGTGTGTTGTCTTTTGTGCAACTAAAACATAATCTAGTGCTAAAAATGGTAAAAACCCAAGGTTTGCAATTATTTGAAAATGTCTTAGTTTTTCTTAAAACCTTGTAAAATCGCATTTTCATGTCCACTGTATGCGGATCCCCAAACACCGCACGGTCCCTTATATATAAGGAACCGCATTCTCCTTTAAGGAACCGCGGACAGCAGGCCATTTTTGGCTCGTTTTTTTTCTTTCCTCTTTGACCTCAATGTTTTTCTAGATTCCTTGTTTACCAATTTTGGCTAAACATTCCTTGTAAACTTTTGATTTCATTTCAAATATTTGCCTTTTCTACTTTCTTTAAATTCTCTTCTTTTGGGAGTTCTTTCTTCTCATCCCTCACAATGCCTAACTCTCATAATCTTAACCTTGACATCTCTTTGTCACAATCTTCTAAACCCAAAGCTTATTCTTCTAAGCTTTCCAAGAAACCGAAAATCTTTGTTCGACCTATTTGGGTCAAGAAAAACAAGGATTCTTTCTCTCCCTTGCAAGAATTCTTTCTCTCCCATTGCGTATTGGAATGAGACTTTTTCAATTGATCCAATTACTGGAGAAAGAGAAGTTCTTCCACCACCACCTAAACCTTGCAACATACCTTCTCTAAATGACCTATCTTCTTTCCCAAATCTCACTAGGCATTGTGAAAACATCTCTTATCCAATATCTCTCTCTCCACCACCACCTCCTCATCTTGATGGTCCTCCCCCATCCAACGAATTTGTTTTGCATCATGTAAGCTCGTGTGCTTGTTGTCGATTTCAACAAATTGAACTTGCTCATGTGTATGACAAGATAAATTTTCTTGAATTTCTTCCCACTCGACCTCCTCTCAAAGTATTTGTTCCCGTGAACAAATATTTGAATGATGCCTCGTCGTCTTATTTTTCCAATTAACGCACACTTTGTGTCTTAATTGTTTGAGTCAACTTAAGCAATCTTGGAGGATTTTCACTACTAGAGTAGTTTGTGCTTTTGTTGTTTGTTTTCCTTATGTCTTGTGTTAAATATTCATATTGTGTGTATGAATATTTCCCTTGTTTGTTCTTTCATATTTGTGTAATATGGATGTTATATGTGTTACTCCCTTTCCCACCAATTCGTTTTCACACATTGTTTAGAGTAGATCATGGTTAAAACTTACAATTGCTTTTGGGTGATTCCACCAATTCTAAGTTTCTAACCCTTTGACATACTATCACTTTAATTTGTTTGGATGTTTCTTTTCTACCTCTAATCCACCAATTGAACTTTGATTTTGTCAAAACACCCTCCTTGGACATTCTTAGCAAATACTTACTTCTAATTTGAGATTTCTTTTCTTTCTCCCTCTCAAGTTACTTAGTAGGTAGTGACTATACATATATTGGTGTTTCTTTTCTCTCTACTAACCTTTGTGTAGCATGTCACCTAAGCTCATTTTCTTGGTGTCCCAAGCAAGGGGGAGTAAGCACTAAGGAGGAGCTTCTTGCAAAGTCCGATTCTTTTCTTCCTCAAAGGCTTTTTGCATCCTTTTTGCTTCGACAAAGGGGGAGAAATGATAGTGATAAACTCGTTAATAATTCGAACTATTTTGGATTATACATAAATGAGTTTATAGTTTGTCGTAATCAAAAAGGGGGAGATTGTTAATGCAAAGCAATGCCTAAAAACATTATTAGTATTAACTAATCTTTCTTAGTTTTGATCACGACAAATTAAAAAGACATTTATCGTCAAATACAACCATAAGACGAATTATTTGACAAACACTATCATCAAGGTAATAATCATTTAAGTATTTCACTACATATCTTATTCATGATTAGTGATCATAAAAGTGATTAATCCTATACATACATTTTGTCAAATGTGACAAAAGATTTTTTAATAAACTTTCTTTTTAAAAAAATGTTTATTAAAATGGAAAATGTAAATTTGAATATGGCATATTCCAAATGCCATAGGAATATCCTTTGAAGGTAAAAACTTACCTCATATGCTACTTCCCCACTAAAAGACAAATAGGAGCGGAGTCTGAGCACGGTCCCTTAAAGGCCTATGTGGATCCTTAGTGATAAGGGACCACAATCATAATTATGGCACCGCGCTCAGAGAGCCGTTGGCCTTTGTCTCCTATAAATAGTGGATCAAACCCGCATTTTCCACAACCTTTTTTTGACACTCTTTCTGTTATCCTTTTCCTTTCTAATTTCAAATCCTTTGTAAATGATCACTTAATGTGTTAAGTATGTTTACTTATGATTATCTCCTTGATCTCCTTCTTTACCTTGTCCAAAGAGAAGATCACTCACACACTTGTGGTGTGATTAAAGATGAAGCCTTGATGAAGATCCTCTCCTAAAGATCTAGTCATGTTCATCATTTGTTTTATTTGAGTCTTGTGTAGATCTAATGTATTTGTGAATACATGGATATAATCTTGTGTAAATCCATTGTATATGTGTATACTTATATTTATGTTATGTAGATCCAAGTTACATGTGTATAATTGGATATGTGCTTTATTGAGTTGTAACTAGAACGAGTTGTGAGTTCTCACTAAACTTTAAAGTGATGTAGTTGTGTCTTTTGGAGTTCTCACTTAGCTTCAAAGTGAAGAGTTGTGAGTTCTCACTAAATTATAAAGTGATGTGGTTGTGTCTTGTGAGTTCTCACTCAACTATAATGTGATGTGCTTGTGTCTTGTGAGTTCTCACTAAACTCTAAAGTGATGTAGTTGTGTCTAGTGAAGTTCTCACTTAGCTTCAAAGTAAAGAGTTGTGAAGATTGGTTCTACCTTTCGATTAGAACTCGACATCTAGCCTTGTGTCGTTAAATGGTGAAGTAGGCAATGTTGTGAAGATTGGTTCTATCTTTCGACTAGAACTTGACATCTAGCCTTGTGTCGTTAAATGGTGAAGTAGGCAACGTTGTGAAGATTGGTTCTATCTTTCGATTAGAACTCGACATCTAACCTTGTGTCGTAAAATGGTGAAGTGGACGATGTTGTGTAGATTAGTCCTAGCTAAGATTAGGTCTCGACATTTAACTTAGTGTCGCAAAATAATGTAAGCGAAATTGTAAGCGTTTCTCCGCCAAGAAAGGAGCTTGGGGATATACTAGAAATCTCGAGTAAGGTGTACTCGAGGAGTGGAGTAGGAATGAAGATAGAGCTTCGTTTCCGAACCACTATAAATCATGGTGTCTTCCTATTAGGTTGTTTCTTTCCTTACTCTTTACTTATACTTACTATCATATCATTCACATCTATTACTTGTTATTGTTAATGCATTAGAATTGAACCTAATCATTATGCAACTAGCTTTCAAGTAAAAGGTAGTTTTGAGACAAACCTAATTGAAAGGAATTTTTAATTATGACATACACCGAAGAGAAACTATTCAACCTCCCCTTCTAGTTTCTACAGTCTATATCTTTAGGATTTGTGTTTGTGTTTGATCGATAGAAATGTTCTCTCTATTATCAAAATACGGATGTCCATTGTTTGGGTTTGACCTATGAAAACCGAAACCAACCGAATTGAATCCGAATTAGAACATACCCGAAATAGAATTCGGGTTGTGGGTCATAACCGAACCGACCAAACTGAATTCAAATTTGATTTTCTGTTCGGTTCGGTTCGGTTCAGTTGAAATCTAGTTCGGTTCGGTTTTCGGGTTGACTCAGGAAAAAGATTAACAGAATAACCCGAATCGAATAAACCGAACAACCCGAGAATTAAACCGAAGGACCCCTACCTAAATAGATGGAATCTGTGAGAAGTACCAAGCTAGGTTCAACTTGGGCTTATTTTAGCTTAAGGTTGAGCTCATGAAATCCATATAGGTAACTTCATCACCATGCTCTCAAATGACAGTTAGTGAACTGGGTTCAGCAGGAAATGGCAGGTTAGATCGATTCAAACACGATTTTAAGTAAACCAAAATCAACTCACCAATCCTTAGATCATTACCAAATACGTTTGAGGGGATTCAATGATATATGTGATATGCATTTACAAGTAATTTTAGACTATATTTTTCATGTTTTCATACTAACTAGCATGGCACCCATGTAATACGGCGACGCGTGCCCGGTGATGATTTATACGACGAACAAATGTTACACTTTTTACTCATCAATTTCAATTTTGCATATAGATTAGGGTTGAAGTTGTAAAAATTAAGTCGAAAAAAATAAACCCACTAAAAACGGGAAAAAAAACTAAAAGTAATAAAATATATAAAAAAGAATCTTGGATTAAAGAGCACGAAATTTTAAAAAAATGGTGAAATAAGATTATGGAAAAATAAATATATGAAAAGGTATTTCAATTTAAAATAAAAATAAGTTTTTAATAGGTTGTTACTAAAGTTTGTTAGAAAAGAGATTATTAAAAATGTACATCTTGTTACAAATGTATGTTTCTATAACAAGCAATTTAAATGTCTTAATTTTCAGACTTTCTAATTTTAAAAGTTTGTTACAAAAAGTTGTATATAAGGTTATTAAGAGAAAAGCATCCAACAACTTGCTTTATATATTAATATTTAATAAGAACACTTTATAATATTGAATATGTTATAATGAAAATGTTAAAAGTATTATACATTTGTTATAGGATGTAACCAATCACGGTGATGTATTCGAAAAGTGTTTTGAAATCAAAAAACGGTGAAAAATACTTGACATATTTTAGTGTGCAAACCCAAATTGATGTAATTATGGTCATATCTAGTCTGAGTAACTGCGTTCGTTGTAGTGAATGAAATATAATACAATCAAACAACATCCAGAATGCATACCACCTAATAAACTACAGTTCGACTGCTTGTGATATCATCTCTCGGATTTTAGTTTGGTGGGTGCTTCCTTTCACGGGGTTTTCCTCGTTTCTTAATTGGCAAACTTGGTTCGATGGGTTGAAGATTCGTCGCGAGGCGAAATCTTATATTGAAACCACTTTTTTTGTTTCTTGGTGGATCTTATGGAGTTTTCGCATCAAAATTATTTTCTCGTCTGTAGCTCCATTGACAAAGGCATCTTTGTTTGATCTTATTGTTTATTTCTCTTTTATTTGGTGTAATGCTAGAAATAGGAGAAATCTTTCTTGGGTTAGTTGGCTTAAAGGCCCTTTTTATGCCCTTTTGTAATTTTGTTTGAGCCTTTAGCTTCTTGCTAAGCTCTTTTTATAAAATCGCCGTTAAAAAAAATCGTGGCAATGTATCTTACACTACAAATATCTCTCAAAGAACATCTAATTATATGAAAAGAATCACGAATAATAATGCTACATCAAATGCATTGTATGTCGTCAATGACTATTACGAAAAAGCAATCTTAAAGCACTACACATATTATTAATATTGTAAACTTATTATTTTTATGATTTACATTTGTTTACAATTATACATATACCCTTTTATGTCATTTACATTTTATAATTACAGTCAACAACTAAGTTATCAAAAACTAGTTTGTTTGACTTGCTGAATAGGCAGTTATTACAGCCTGACTACATCATAATGCTTGTGCTTAATGAGGCTGATGAAATGCTTTACGGGGATTTAAGAATCAGGTTGATACCTATCTCAACTTTTAATCGACCCAAGAACTTGTTTTAATAAATATTAATTCTTATGTTTTCACTTTTCTATCATATCTATGAAATCTTCCAGAAATTGCATGCAACGAATATTCTGGTTGGTGTGTTCTCTGCGACAATCCAGGGGCCCTCGACATGACAAACATTTTCATGAATAAACCAGTAAGGTTCCTTGTGAAACGTGATGAGCTCACGTTAGAAGGTATCAAACAAATATTATGTCGATGTAGAAAAGGAGGACTGGTAGCTCGAGACATTGTGTGATCTTTATGAAACTTTAGCCCGTGGTTTGATGTGCAACAAGTTTCTCTTGTTATCAACTATGATTTGCCAACACAGTCTAGAAACTATATTTGTCGTATTAGAAGAAGTGGAAGATTTGGGATGAAGGTTGTTGCTATTAACTTTATAACAAGGGACAACGGGAGAATGCTTACAGATATTCAGAGGTTTTATGACCGATACTTACCATATACATAAATTCCTTTTAACAGGGTTACCAAAGAAGGTTAAACTTTGTGGTTTTACCTTTCACCCTTTTTAAATTTGTGGTTTAAACTTTCCGGTTTGAGATTATGTATTACTTGATTTTTTTAACAATAATTTAAATGGTTGAATATGTAAACCGCCAATGTCGCAAGTTAGAGAATGTAACATCTCCGTTTTTTATCCACTAGCGGAAACTAAGTTTGGGGTACTTCATGTTTTAACAGTCTTCATCATAAAAACGACTCAAAAGAGATGTTTAAAATTTAAGTTATTATTCAATATTAGAGTTTTTACAAAATAGTATCGAGAAAACATAGTAGATGAAAGTTTGAATGATAACAATTTGAACGTCCTCATGTCCAATGCCACTCCATGCCATAGTTTCTCAATTACGTGACATAAATGTTTAAAAGTCAACACAAAGTTTGAGTGGATTCGTTGGTTTGAGTATTAGTTTCAATACAAGTATCATTCCAGTGGTTTAAGTCTTATTGCTTGATCCTTTTCAATTTTGGCGAAAGTTTTTATTTTAAAAATTCTAAGAGCATGCCAATAACTAGTTATATCAAAATTTGGATATATGATATTTGTTAACGTTTTTATGTTAGACATTATATTACTTCAGTCTTTTCAATTTACATGTTTAAAATTTTAGATAAAAGTTTTCATTTCAGATATTTAAAAATTTGGTTCTAGGTTAGCCACATTATGGGGTGGTTTGGGGTGTCATATTAAACCAACAACCGAACCAAACTTTTCGTTTTTAAAAACCAAAAATGGACCATCTTTTAAGAATTGGTTCGATTTTCTTAGGGCGGGTTCTCTCCAATAGTTTAAATGGGTGAATAAAAAAATTGTTTAACATGCTAGTGGGTTAAGTAATATTTATGTGATAAAAATATTAGAACCAACTTCATTTTAATAAACTCATGATTTCTACGAAAAATTAAATTATACAACCAACATCTCGAGTATCCGTGAACCTCCTAATCCGACCATGAGTGTTATTCATAACTTATTTCACTTTAGCAAAACTAATTTTACAACTACTTACTATCAAATTTTACGACGTACAATTATTCATCACAATAAATCATTGTAACTTACATTAACTATGAAATCTAGGACGCGTCACTAAATTTTAAAGTTATTGTAAGTTAACTAAAAAGTTTCATATGAATATGGTGAATATTCACTGCTATCTTTGAAATCCCTTTGAACACTTGACTTCAATTTCGATTTTGCTCATTTTTTTAATTTCAAAAAGTATAAAAGTGATATTTTTGTCATATAAAAAATCGAAGATATGTCATATTAAATGATAAATCCACATTTTTATCGTAGTAGATAAAAATACTAAGTTTTGATAAAAAAAAAGATGAAAATAACAAGTAAGTACTTACATCGTGCAAACGCCTTCCTTTTATTTTGAAAACTGGAAGAAGTCTCCTACTGATATGATCGAATCCTAACCAAGTAGTTCCTCCATAATCTAATGAACAACAACGATTACTTAGTTAGGATTGTGTGGGTCGGATCTTAAGTAACCGTCAAAACTAAGGAATTTTTTTATGTTTACTTAAACTAGGAATTTGTTTACTTCTACTTAAACTAGGAATTTATTTGTATTTATGTCATATCAAGATTTTGGATTTAGCACGTTTATGTTAAGATTGATCGAGGATGTTATTTGTTATTTTAAGGAATTTGGTTTCTTCAAGTTCTTTTTAAAGAAGTATTTGACGAGACCAGGAAGTGTCATGGAAAGAGTGGTACTTTCGATGTTATGGAGTATTCTGCTGTTTTAAGCAAAGTGATACAAAATAAGTAAGTTTTTCAATTCAGATGTCCAAAATTTTGGATAAACAATTTCATTTCATATATCTAAAAAAATGATTAGGTGGTGTTGGTCGCCCTATCAATTGCATACAACATTTTTAGATAAAAGTTTTAATTTTAGATATCTAAAATTTTAGCTTCATGAATTTTTCTAAAATAAGACATAATTAATTAACTATATATTTAATATATTTACAGCTTCATTGGAACCATATTTTATACGTGGTGCTTGCTATGTTTGCTGAATTTGGGGCTACAATGTGCGGAGCTTATCGATTCTTGATATGGAGAAGATTTAACCAAGATCGAGAACAGAGGTAGAGCCAAGGAGAGGCACCGGTGGAGAAGATTAAACCATGTTTATTTGATTTTGGCTTATATTTCATAAACCACAATCATAACATTAAATTTTTTATATAAACAAAACATAAAATCAAAAACTAACCTCTCTGAATCGAAAGAAACATGAAATCTCATGTTTAAGGTTTTTTTAACAGATGTGTTTTCTTAACTTATAAAATTAAAAAATAAGAATTAAGAAAGACTAAATTACAAGGCGATCTCTGTAGTTTGGTCAAAGTTGCATGGCGCAAACTTTGAAAAG
The DNA here is from genome assembly GCA_025667525.1 of Glebionis coronaria. Taxonomy (NCBI): domain Eukaryota; kingdom Viridiplantae; phylum Streptophyta; class Magnoliopsida; order Asterales; family Asteraceae; genus Glebionis; species Glebionis coronaria. The sequence continues at coordinate 151,144 of JANFOE010002513.1, read as the reverse complement.
AAAACACTTTGGTCCCTTCTGATGTTAAATAAATTTTTTATTATGTACATGGTAGTTCTTTCCGTTAATGATCATTGTATCATCCATCCTTTATTTTAAAGGAATTATTTTTTTTTAAGAAATTAATCTTTTTTAACTTTAAATTTTCTTTTTATAAGCGTAAAAAAATCTTAATTTAATTTTTATAAAGCATAAAAAATAAAACAATAAAAGCGTAATAAGACTATTTCTTTTGCGAAAAAAATTAACATTTTTTTACGTTTTTGAAAATTTGTTTTAAATTAAAAAACGTAATTTTAACATTTTTTGAAAAAAATAATAATTTATTTTAGAGATTCATAAAACATAATGGCGGCTTTAAAATTAATCTATTTTCGAAATTGAACTTCTTCCATAAGTTTAAAACGTTAAAAAATTTATTTTCTTTTGAAAAAGGGTTGACTTCATTTGTTCGAAATAAATATATGTTTTTTCCGAAAAAGATAAAATTGTTATTTTAAATAGAACAAATTTTCAAAAACATAAGTTTCTTTTAGAAAAAAAAAACAGTTTTATCATGCTTTTAATTTTAAACCTTTTTATGCATTAAAAAAGATAAATGGCGTTTTATATTTAACAGTTGTTAACCCTTTTAAAAAGAGATTTAAGAATTTTTAACCCTTTTAAAAAGAGATTTAAAGTTAAAAAAAAAATATTTTCGAAAAAATATATTTCTTTTTACATTTAAGTTTTTTTGTAAAAAAACTGTGAGAAAACGAAGCTAAACTTTAAGTTATATACAACCGTTAGAACATAAGATGGACGATGCAACAAAAATTAGTGAAAAGAACTAACATGCAAATGATGACGGAGTCCACTGAACACCAATTAAGAGATGGGAGCAAGATTGTTATTTTTTTCAAAGTTAGGAACGAGTCATGTTACATTGAAAGTCGAGGGACAAAAGTTGCAACTTTAACTAAACCACAGAGGCCATCCATGTATGTTAAATTTTTAGTCACTAAAAAAAGTGGGTGTAATTAATTAAACAAGAGTATAAGTATTTAATATAATATTTTTATATAAGGCTACAACTTTTTATATACAGAGTTTTTTGTATAAGCTACAAAATATTTGCTTACTAAGCTCCCCAAAATAAGCTCATTAACTCATATAAGCTTAATCAAATATTTAATTTTAGTTTTATTTAACACATATAAGCACATAAGTCCGTCTTATAAGCATAACCAAACACCATTTTAATTGCAGCAAAAGAAGAAGTCACTGAGTGTAGAATCTGCCAGCTTGATGAGAAGGCCCCCTACCGTTAGGCTGGAGTGCCATTGCAGGGGCGAGGCAGCCCTTGTCCACAGAGAGTGCGCTCTCGATTGGATTAGGGCTAAGGGGAACATGATTTGCGATACTTGTCTCCATGAGGTGACAAACTTACGTGTTGTGACTTATCCTACACTTAGGTAACAACACAATTTACTACTAACTATGAATTTCAAGTGTCAAAGTGTAATAATCTCATCGCTTTCATATAGGTTTATCAGGGTGTGGCAGCACACACCTATTCTTCTCACTGCGAGCATGTTTGCATATTTGATGTTCTTGGAGTCATATTTGGTATGTTGAAGAATAATCACAAAAATAATTATTAATCTTTTATACCAGCGCTCCTTCTAATCATATATATCTTGATTTTGTAAAAGGTATGGTGTTGCTGCAATTGGTATAGCCGTGCCTTTTGGTTGCGTACTTGGTCTCCTAGGGACCATGACATCCACAATAATGGGTACGTCTTTATATATATTTCTAAAGATTGGATTTTTTTTTATGTACTTAATAAATTAATTTTGTCCAGTTAGAAGAAGGCATCCATGGATTTTATGCAACAGTGCGGCTAGTTCTCATGGCTTGTTTTGCAGTTGCTTGCCATTTTTCCAAGGTAAGTGGTTTAAGAAAGTTTATTCATAATTTTGTTAAAATAATACATATTTAATTAACTATATATTTTATATTTACAGCTTCGTTTGAACAAGATTTTATACATGGTGATTGCTATGTTTGTTAGCTTTGGTGTTAAAATGTGCAGAGCTTACCTATTCTTGATATGGAGAAGATTAAACCAAGATCGCGATTAGATGTAGGGGTATGGAGAGGCACTAGTGGTCCTATTTTGTGTGACCTGTTCTTTTGCTGCAATTAAAAGGGTGTTAATTAAGCTTATAATATGGATTCATGTGCTTATATGTTTTAAATAAACCAAAACTAAATATTTGATTAAGCTTATATGATTTTTATGAGCTTATATAAGAGGAGTTTAGTAAGCCAAAAATTTTTGGCTTATATAGAAGTTGTAGGTTTATGGCTATGTCTGGTAAAATTAGCTGTAAGCTATAAGCTCTTAACTGAAGCTGTTAACTGTAAGTTGATTACTAAAAACTGTTAACATGAGCTATAAGCTGTATTTTTTTAATAAAAATGTTTGGTAAATTAGATGTTGACTGTAAAATTAAAATGTAAAATGACTTAAAAAGACATATTTAAATAATTATAATATGGTTAGAAGGTATATCAGTAATTTACAGTTTTAACAGCTCTTGATAATTTAAAAAGCTTTATGAATCAGCTTTTTATTTAAAAGCTACATTGGTTAAAATAAAAAGCTAACATCTCTAAAAAATTATTGTGTCAAACAGAGCTATTAGATTATTCATTTAACAAAAAAGATAGCAGCTATAAAAAGCTTCAAAACAGCTCCTATACCACACATAACCTATATAAAAATATTATATTAAATACTGATACTATTGTTTAATTAATTACAACTAATTTCTTTTCTAATGACCAAAGTCTAAAATACATTGATGGCCTCTGTGGTTTGGTCAAAATTACAACTTTTGTCCCTCAACTTTCAAAGTAACATGGCTCGTTCCTAACTTTGAAAAAATAACAATCTTGGTCCCTTCTTTTTTATTGGCGACGCCGTCATTATTTGCATGTTAGTTCTTTTCCCTAATGTTCGTTGCATCGTCCATTTTTTATTTTAACGGCCGTATATAACTTAAAGTTTAGGTTCCTTTTCTTACAATTTTCTACTAAAAAGTTAAATCTAAAAAGAAATGAATTTTTTTTTAACTTTAATATCTCTTTTTAAAAGGGTTAAAAATTCTTAAATATCTTTTTAAAGGGTTAAAAATTGTTAAATCAAAAAAGTCATTTATCTTTTTTTAAAGCATAAAAAAATTAAAAATTAAAAGCGTAATAAAACTATTTTTTCCAAATATTTATTAATTTTTTTATTTTTTCAAAAAATGGTTTTATTTAAAAAATAATTTTAGCTTTTTTGAAATAAATATATTTACTTCGAAGACAAGAAGTCTACCATTTTTTCATAAGAAAATAAATTCTTTAAAATTTTAAAATTTTGGAAGAAGTTTAATTTTGAAAATAAATTAATTTCAAAGTTGAAATTATCTTTTTTTTAGTATCAAAAATAAATTATTATTTTTCGAAAAAAGTTAAAATTATATTTTTTAAACAAAAACAAGTTTTCAAAAACGTAAAAGAATGTTAATTTATTTTAGAAAAACAAATTAGACTCATTACGCGCTAAAAAAATTTACGCTTTTAAGATAATTAAATTCAAATTCTCTTACTCTTTTAAAAATAAAATTTCTTTACGATTTTTTTTTAATTTTGTGAGAATAAAAGATGGATGATGCAACGACTGTTAACGGGTAAGACTGCCAAGTAAATAATAACGAAATTTATTTAAGACCAAAAGGGACCAAAGTGTTAATTTTTTAACTTTGTAAGTGAAAGGAAAAATGTTGTAATTTTGACCAAACTATAGAGATCAACCATGTAATTTAGTCTTTCTTAATTCTCATTTTTTTATTTTATAAGTTAAACAATACATCTGTTGTTTAAGTTATAAAATTATGCGTCATCCATGAAATCTCTTAATTCTTAATTTTTTAATTTTATAACTTAAATATATTTCCATAACTTTTAATTTCTTAATTCTTATTTTTAATCTCATAACTTAATAAAAAAAATTAAGCCATGAAAAAATAAAGAAATTTAATTTCTTAATTAAAAAAATAAGAAATTATAAACTAAAAAATAAGAAATAAAAAACTATTTTTTTCTTTTTAAGTTATAGAATTAAGTTATAAAAAATATATTTCTTAATAACTTTAGCTTAATTCTCATCAACCATGAAATCTCCTGTTTAAGTTATAAAATTAAAAAAAATAAGAATTAATTGGGGCTTATGAAATATAAGCCGGAATTCCAGCTTATATTTCATAAGCCCCCAATTTTCTATCTTATTTTGAGACTTATGGTTTATATAAGTTTATTATATCATAATAAACTTATAAGCCCACAAGTCTCAACATAGCAGGAAAAAAAGCTTACCAACTACGCCTACGTAGCCTGCTCTCCAGCATCTTCCACAATCCGCGCTTCGAGCTGTTCTGGAGGAGAAGGTGAAGGAGGTAATGCTCCAGCCTCCTGCCCGTGCCCGCAGATGGTGAGCCTCCAAGTGTAGCCATCTCCATCCCTGAAAAAAATTGCTTTAAGGGAACTAAGCAAAGATTTAGATATGGTTAATTGTGCTGGTTAGTTATGATTAGGTTTGTGATTGATGCGCTGATTTTAGTTTGGTGTTAGTTTGTCATATACATTTTTATATTTGTGTTTACTTGTAAGTTCGCTTCCTCTATTTATAATATGTGAATGATAGATCTTAATAAAACCGTCTCATCATTATGATAACAGAAGAATGAAGAAAAGATGGCAAGATATATCGTTTCAACTGTTAATTTATTCTATTGACGGTCACATTTCGTTTCATTCAAGGTGACAGACTATACACTCAATGACTTGTTCTTATGCTGCAATTAAAAGGGTGTTTAGTTAAGCTTATAAGATAGATTTATGTGCTTATATGTGTTGAATAAACCAAAATTGGGTGTTTCGTTTTATTCATTATATTTACACATTCATTTGAGCGAGATTTTTATACATGGTGATTGATATGTTTGTTATATTTGGTGCTACAATGTACGTACCTTACCTATTCTTGATATGGAGAAGATTAAACCAAGATCACGAGCAAATGTAGAGGTACGGGGAGGCACCGGTGGTCCTATTTTGTATGTTAAAGTTTTTAGGGTGCGTTTGTTTTGTAGAGGGGTTAAAATTAGATTTGATACTAGGAATTTGTTTACGTTTATGTGTATTTCATATCAAGATTTAGGATTTAGGATGTTTATGTTAAGATTGATCGAGGATTTTATTTGTTCTTTTAAGGAATTTGTTTTCTTCAAGTTCTTTCTAAATAAGTACTTGATGAGACCACGAATGAGGTGTTATAGAAAGAGTGGTACTTTCGATGTTATGGAGTACTCTACTATTTTGAGCAAAATGATACAAAATAAAAAAAAATTACTTAAGTTTTTTAAATTTAAATGATGTCCGAAATTATAGATAAAAGTTTTATTTCAAATATCTAAATTTTTGGTTTGGATGGTGTTGGTCGCAATCTATTATTTGCATACAAATTTTTAAAAAAAAGTTTTCATTTTAGATATTTAAAATTTTAGCTTCGTGAATTTAGCCTAACTAAATCATATTGCATACAAAAAATAATTTAAGCCCAAAATCAGTTGAAGACAAACCCGGTTCAGTTTTGAAAAAAAACGACATAATAAAATTATATAAGCTCATAAGTCTAATAATAAGCCAGAAAATTGGAACCCAAAACCAAACTAGATTTTGGTTAATATTTCATAAGCCCTAATTTTCTGGCTTTTGAGACTTAAGAGTTACTATAGGTTTATTTTTTCATAACAAACTTATACAAGCCTCAAGTTTTAAAATAAGTAGAAATATTAAAAAAGATTAGTACTTATAAAATGTAAGCTAAATCGAATCACATACCTCTCTTGAGAGGGGGTTTTGTTTCGTCTTATATGTGAGGTTATATGGACTTATTTTGAGAATTATATAAGTAAACTAGAAAGTTACTATAAACAGAACACGATAAGAAGTCTGCTACCGACCTCGGCTGAAGAATCAAACGATTAGGTGGTGTTGGTCGCAATCTATCAATCGATGTGAAATCGAGGGTGTTTTTGCTTTGCTTTGATGGTATATTGAGATGTGAGGATATATCAAGATAAACTGATTTCCTTTCTCTTTAATAAAGTAATTTATCATTTGCTGTTATAGAAACATGGTATTAAAGATCTTTAATATATATAAAGGGTGTATGCTAAATGTTGAAAATGTTGAAATTTCAACATTAAATTAAATAAAATGTTGAAATAAATGATGCTAAAGTCATACTACCTTTCAAAAATTTGGTAAAAGTTGGAATTCAGGTTGCCTACATTGTTTTTCATTATTTTTGAATTTTTTTCTAAATTAACCCTTAATTCAAAGGTTTTTAAACGAGTTTATGTTTGTCTTGGTCTCTTAAAAGCAGGTTTCAAAGCTACTAAAAGGAAAATGTTAGGCTTGGATGAAGATTTTATCAAAGGGCCATATATTAGTCAAATCTAACGGTTGTTGGTGTCAATAGCAATAATGATGTATACCCGCTGGCTTATGTACTTGTTGAAGCTGAGTGCAAGAGTTCATGGTTATGCCATTTCCTACTTAGGAGATGACCTTAATTTAAAACCTAATTCAAATTTCACATTCATATTAGATAGACAAAAGGTATACTCATTGACTAGTAATTAATTTTTTATTTTATAAAATCCAACAAATTTTTTCTCTTGCTACAGGGGATGTTACAAGCCATTGCAAGACTATTTCTTGCTGCCGAATAACGATTTCGTATCAAACAAATTTATGAAATATGAAAAAGGTTTACAAACAAAATTTTGAAGGAGCTTATTTAAAAGTGTGCAAGAGCACCAGCAATAGCTCACTTGGATGCAGCAACAAATCAAATCAAAAGCTTATGATTGGTTAAAAAAGATACGACCATCATCATGGTGTATGGTACATTTTTCAAGTATGGTTAGTTAAATATGTTATAATATATGCATACCATGCATTTTCATTATTATTATTGGGGTTAATGATGATACCTTATGTTAAAACAAGGAGATATAGGTGTGATATGATATTGAACAACATATGCAAGCTTTTAACAGTAACTTTGTGGATGATAGCAAGTGATAGACATAAGTTATGGCATGTTAACCCCAATTTCTTCGAGAATTTTTAGGTTCGTTAAGGGATCAACAAACGAATACAATGTTCTTAATAATGAGGGGTCATATCAGTGTAAGGTATCTAACAAACAATGTGTTGTGAAGCTTAATCTTAGGCAATGTGATTGTTAGAGATGGGAGTTAACTGGCATACCATGTAGGCATGTGATTGCATCACTAAACAACAAGGCAGCTCATGAAGAAGTTGTTGGGGGATACCATGGGATTGGATGACACCATGTTATTGGTTAAAGACATGGAAGTAACCGTATCTATATATGGTTGAACCTGTTAGTGGTTGCAGTTTTTCGCCAAAATGCAGGATCCCTAGTCTGTTACTACCTCCTCACCACCATGTTCCTATAGGTAGACCAAAATGAAGAGAATAATTTCCAAAGATGAAGTTGATGATCAGTCTTTAAAGAAAATGGTTAAGAGTGGAAAGATGCCAAGGTCGGGCATCCGGATGACTTGCAACAAGTGTGAAGTACATGGACATAATAAGAGAGGGTGTACTAGTGCATGAGACATTCAAGGAACAAAAAAAGGTAACATATTAAGAAAAGTAGTTCTAGATAGTCAGCCAATGACATCACAATCAACTACGGTAGCATGAACCACAACTGTCCCCAATAGTCAGCGAATGCTAGCACAAATAAATCACACAGTAGGAACCACTAGTCATCTAGTTGGATCGCAATCAACAGTTAGTGGTAAAGGTACAAGGAAGAAGAGTGTTGGAATTATTCTAAAGTACCAAGTACCGTTAGTACAAGTACAAGTACTGTTAGTGTTAGCAAGTACCGTTAGTGTTAACGTTGTATATGTCAAGTACCGCTAGTATTAATGTAAGTACTTCTAAGTTGATAAAGACGGATATATCTTTGGTAAAGATATATTATAGTTATAGTTAGAGTATATCTTATGTGATATACTTAATAGGTTAGAATATTGATAATATATCGTGTGTGATATACTTATCATAATAGAATATTCTAGGGTTCCTTGCACTATAAAAGGAACATAGGTACAATGAGTTTCTTGTTCCTTTTTCCAAAGTCGATTAATAGAATATCGAATAGTTAGAGTAATTATGTTCTTCTTTGTTCTATAAGTTAGATTCCGCATAACTTATTTGGTTGAGTAAGAGTCTCTCAAGTGTTCTAGTTTGATTACAAGCTATAGTACAAATCCTTAGCAGGATATAGATCTATTCAAAGGGATTAACAAGTGGTTTTAGAGCTTGTTGAGAAACTCTAAATAAGAAGAACTATACCCCAATCCCTCAATCACAAAAAGTCTCACACAATGTCTTAATCTGGTGAACACCGTCCTCACTTGGAAGAAATTTTAACCCTGATCCATTACCACAGGAACAACCTCAAATTGTGCAACCTGCACCATTGGTTCTACAGCCACCAGTTGCACAAACTGTACAAGGTGTAGCCGCACAAACTACATCTTCTCCCTATACTCTATTTGTTGTAAAACTCCCTATTCTCAAAAGTGATAACTATGAGACTTGGGCTATGCAGATGGAACACCACATGAATCACACAGATCATACTATGTGGCAAGTTATCAAGAATGGGAATACTGACAAAAAGCTAGATTGGCTGCCTGATGGTACATGTTATGCTTTGCCTGCTGTCACTGCTGAAGAGGTACAAGCAGAGATCAGAGAGAGAAAGGGCAGAAATGCCTTAGCTATGATCCTCTCAAAAGATATTCGACCTAGCTTTCATCATTACAAGGATGCAAAAGCTATGTGGGAGGCTATCAAACTTAGATTTGGAGTAAATGACAAATCTAAGAAGGTGAAGAAGATAGTTCTGAAACAAGAATTTGATAACTTCTCTATCTCCAGTGCAGAAGGAATCTATAGTGGATATGGAAGGTTCAGTAAATTACTTGTTCAGTTAGCAGTTCATGGACTGATAATTCCTCATGAAGAAGCTAATCTAAAATTCTTGAGATGAGTTCCACAAAAGTGGAAGGTGATGGCTATGCACTTTATTACAATAGATGACTTAGATGTTAATCCCTTTGATAATCTCTATAACAATCTCAGAGTGTATGATATGGATGTTAAAGGAATTGAGCCTCCAAAAGCATCTGTACCAAAGTCTAACTTAGCTTTTGTGTCAGAAGGAAGCAGCGGTACATACTCTCAAAGTACTGTTGGTGGATCAAGTAGCGGTACTTACTTCCAAAGTACCGTTGGTGGACAAATTAGCAGTACTTATCCTCAAAGTACTGAAAGCAATCCATCAATGTCTCAAAATTCATAGTCAAGATCTCCATCATTGTTTAGTAACAATGATGCCTTCTCATTCTTTGTTGGACAAGATAATAGACCAAGATTGACTCTTAATGATCTGTTCCAAATGGATGATGCTGACATTAAAGAGATGGATCTTAAATGGCAAGCTGCCATGGTATCTGTTAGATCTAACATACTCTATAAAAGGACTGAAAGAAAGATGAATGTTGATCCTAATAAACCATTAGGATATGACAAATCAAAGGTTGAATGCTACAATGGTGTAAAGCTTGGACACTTTTCTAGGGAGTGCAAGAGAGAAAAAGCTGAAAATAGCAGCCAGAAGTTCAAAAATAGCAATAGAACCAGCCTAAGAGTCACTGAAAGTCTTCCAAAGGGAGATAGCAGAAATCCATGGAGTCCAAAAATAACTAAAGCTTTGGTGACAGTAGATGGAGTGGTCGACTAGACTGACACACTTGAATAAGAAGAAGAGCATGGCCTAATGGCTCTCTCTCATGAAGATACTGAGGTACATCCCTGTTCTAAAGAATGTTGATCCTAATGAACCATTAGGATATGACAAATCAAAGGTTGAATGCTACAATGGTGTAAAGCTTGGACACTTTTCTAGGGAGTGCAAGAGAGAAAAAGCTGAAAATAGCAGCCAGAAGTTCAAAAATAGCAATAGAACCAGCCCAAGAGTCACTGAAAGTCTTCCAAAGGGAGATAGCAGAAATCCATGGAGTCCAAAAATAACTAAAGCTTTGGTGACAGTAGATGGAGTGGTCGACTAGACTGACACACTTGAATAAGAAGAAGAGCATGGCCTAATGGCTCTCTCTCATGAAGATACTGAGGTACATCCCTGTTCTAAAGATTGTGTTCTTAAGTTTCATAGTCTTAAAGTAGAACTTGAGGAACAATATCAAAAGGTAAACACATGTACTATAGAATTAAATGCTTTTAAACAAGGTGTTGCTAAGTTAAAAGAAAATATAGTTTTGTATCAAACAGGTCAGCAAAACTATGAAGAGAAAATTAGGATTTTGACTCTTTAAATGAGAGAAAAAGATGTGTCTATTAAAGCTTTTGAAAAACAACTTGTGAAAGTTACAACAGAAAGTGAAGTTTTAACAGCTAACTTGTTTAATGAAAGAGAAGTAATTAATCAATGGAAAAAATCTTCAAAAGGCATGGTTAAGCTGATTAATTCACAAATGGGGTATTATGATAAAAACAGGCCTAGGTTATTGATACAATAATTTTACTATGGGTTCGATATTAATCTTGGAATCTCCTCGAATTGATCACAACTCAAAGTGGAATGATTGTTCTTGGTGACAAATAGGGGGTTTGGTTTTCTATTCTACTAAAAAGGTAAATGAATGAAGTAAATGAAGATTAAAACCAAAAACAGTTAATGAAACAAAACTTGAATTAAAATTAAACAATTAAACGATAAAGCAGTAAAATAACCTCACTGAAAACTTGCTTGATCCGGAATAATGGTGCTATCCGGAATAAGTCTGCTACTCGGAATAAAGTCCTTATGCGGAATAAGTGGCCATCCGGAATAATGTGCTACTCGGAATAAGTCTGCTATCCGGAATAATTAAGCTATCCGGAATAATATTGCTATCCGGAATAATCATGCGGAATAATTAAGCTATGCGGAATAATTAAGCTATGCGGAATAATTGAGCTATTCGGAATAAAGAAGCTATGCGGAATAATTAAGCTATTCGGAATAATAAAAAAAGACTACTCGGAATAAAAGGTTCTATCCGGAATATATGGCTACTCGGAATATTAGTGCTACTCGGAATAATTGGCAATCCGGAATAATAAATATTCCGGATGGATGAACTCTATTCGGAATAAAAAATTGAACAATTCTTATACGGAATAAACGATTGGTTCGGAATATCTGGGGAAATGAAGAACAGAAACAGCAAGAAACAGGGGAAAACGAATTTATCAAAAATCAACCAAGTTTTTAACCAAATCTTAAACAAAACTAATAGCAAATCATCTACTAACCATAAATATCAAATCCCAATCATAAAAACACAAAACCCACTAACTTTTGAAGATCAAAATCAACTAAATAAGAACTTTAGAACTTTGAATAAAAAGATGAAGATGAACAAGATGAATGAAAAGATTATATTGATGATTAAGGTTTAAACAATCAAAAGAAAGGATTAAAACTACAAGATTTGTGAACAAACAATAATCAAAATCACCAAACACCCTAATGGTGTTGGTGATACCTACGAACAAGAAGGAGAGAAAAGAGGAAAAACAAAAACTAAAAACTGGCCAAGAAGTGTGAAGGGAATCATTTATATAGGTCTTCCATTTGGTTGGTGAGTGGGTTTTCCCCCTTTCTTCTTGTCTTCTCGTCTTTTCATGAAAGTTGACGTTTTCGATTCTGATTCGGGATTTGTCGACGATTAAATTCAACTCGTCTTTTAATTTCTTTGTTTAATAGACTTGAGTTTCTTCGACATGTGTAAATCTTCCATCTTTGGTCCTTTTTCTTCGATAAATCTTCAAATAGGCCCATTGACTTCAAATCTTTTTCATCTCTTGGTCAATAGACTTCATCTTGAGTCTTTTTCCTCGATAAAACCCGTGCAATCCCATGTTTTCTCCAATATCCATCCGGTTGGCTCTGAAAACACAATAAACACAAAAACCACGCATAATTCCAAACAAATGATATTAAACACGCGTTTTGGTCTTGTTTTAGTAAGAAATAAGTGGTAAAAGGATGGGTGTTTTCACACCTATCAGTTATTTAGAGGACCAACCAGGGATAACTCTGACTGACAAGGACTTATCTAAGGGGATTTTTTATAGTTCTTGTGATTCAGAAGACACTCCTGAAAATGATAGGTATACTGAAGGAATGAAGGCAGTTCCTCCACCTTTATCAAGAATTTATATGCCCCCTTATAATGATAAGTGTATAGAGTTAGATGAGTCAAAAGCTGTTTATGGTAAAAAGACTGATGATTCAAAATCAAACTCTAGTACTTTGACCAAGGATGAACCTGTTATGACCAATAAGGTTGTCTAACCACCTTTGATGAGCACATTTGTGCCTGAAGCACATGTGACTACAACTAGTTCTGCTCCCAAGCAGGTTAAATCTTCTAGTAAGGCAATGGATGGCAATGAAAAACACCATGGTAGTATCAAAAGGGGTGGGCTAGGTTTTAAAAATACTAAGTCAGAATTACCTTTTGAGTCTTCTTTAAAAAGAAAAATATGTTATGTGTGTAGTAGTTTAAGTCATTTTATCAAATATTGTACTGTGCATGAAGATAAAATTACTAAACAAAAGGTCACAATAAAAGGGCATGAGAAGAATGCACAAGGAAAAAGGCAGTTGGGACCAAGAGATGACAAACCTAAGTGGGGTCATGCTCAGAGGGTAAATAAGCAAAATAAGACCAATAAGATTAGTCACCCTCAAGCCAACAAGGACTTTTTACCTAGAGAAGTACTTATGAAACAAGGTCTAGTACCTTTAAAGTCAAGTTCTTCAAGTACCAACAAATCAAAATCTGCAAGTACTGCTAGAACTAAGACAAGTACCGCTGGACTTCCATCTAGAAAACCGAAGTCTGACAAACCTTCTAGGAGTCTATTTGAGATTGTTAAGCCATCTAAAAGTAGGCCTTATGAAAAACCAGTGCAAATGTGGTTTCCTAAAGGACAAAAGTCATTTGTTCCACAAAGTACTGCCAAAACAGTATTTAAGTCAAGAAAGTCTAAAAACATATAATCACCTTATGTTTTTGATTGCATACCTGGAACAATGAAATATAATAGCGTTTGTAGTCTTAATGGTAAAAATACTTACAAAACACTTAAGTATGTAGGTCCCACAAGATCTAAGCCAAATGTGGCTTGGGTCCCTGTTAAACATTGATATGTTTTATGTATGTGCAGGAGCATCTGATTAATGAATTTAAAGACAAAGGCATAGTAGATAGTGGATGCTCAAGGCACATGACAGGGAATAAAGATTTCCTAGCCGAGTTTGAATAATTCAGAGGTGGACCAGTAGCCTTTGGTGGAAGTAAATGCAGGATTACTGGCAAAGGAAAAATCAACACAAGAAGATTGGAGTTTGGAGATGTGTTCTTTGTTAAAGAATTGAATGAATTCAATCTTTTCTTTGTATCACATATGTGTGATAAAAAGAACAAGGTACTCTTTACAGATACAGACTGCTTGGTGCTCTCCAAAGACTTTGAGATGCCTAAGGAATCTCAAGTACTGCTCAAAGCTCCCAGGAAAGAAAACATGTATACCTTTAATTTTCGTACTATTACTCTAACATGTAGTATTACATGCTTCTTAGCTAAAGCTTCTAATGATGAGTCTAATTTATGGCATAGGAGGTTAGGTCATGTGAACTTTAAGAACCTAAACAAACTTGTTAAAAGAAATTTGGTTAGAGGGCTTCCTACCAAATCTTTTCAAAATGATCTCACGTGTACTGCTTTTTAAAAAGGAAAGCAACATAGAACCTCTTGTAAGACCAAGACTGTCAATTCTTTGAATAAGACTTTGCAACTCTTACACATGGATTTGTTTGGTCCAGTTTCTGTTAGGAGTATTAGTCACAAGACCTTTTGCTTAGTTACAACTGATGATTATAGTAGATCTAGTTGGGTATTCTTTTTGTTACATAAGAATAAAACCAATGAGTTACTTAAAGTATTTGTCACCGTTGTTGAGAAACAATTCACTAAACAAGTCTTAATCATTAAGCAGATAATGGGACAGAATTTAAGAATGCTGAATTAGATGAATTCTGTAGGTCTAAATGGATCAAGAGACAATTTAGTAATCTTAGGACTCTACAAAAAAATGGAGTAGCTGAAAGGAAGAATAGGACACTAATTGAGGCTGCTAGAACTATGCTAACTGATTCTCTTTTGCCAAACACCTTTTGTGCATAAGCAATCAATACTGCATGTTATGTGCTAAATAGAGTTTTAGTGACCAAGCCTCATAACAAAACACCTTATGAACTTTTGACTGGCATCAAGCCAATAATAAGTCACTTAAGACCTTTTTGGGTGTCATATGTCTATTTTAAATACTCTTGATCAATTGGGTAAGTTTGATGGAAAGTCTGATCCAGGATATCTAGTAGGATATTCTTTGCAAAGTAAAGCATATAGGGTTTATAACTTGACAACACGAAGGGTTGAAGAAAATTCCCATGTCAACTTCCTAGAAAATAAGCCCAATGTCCCAGGAATAGGTTATGTTTGGATGTTTGATTTAGATTATCTAACTAACTCCATGAACTACTATTTTGTGGAACAAGACTGTCAAACTAACAATGCAGGTAAGAAGACTAGTTCAACTAGCTCAGGTACTCATAAGGAAAGTCCTTCTTTATTAGATTCTCAAGACGATGATGATGTTCATATCCACATCTGCCTACTGTCTCACCAACAGTTGTTAGCCCACAACAGAAGCAACCAGTGATACCAAATGATGATCAAGCCTTACATGATGAACTTTAGAGGCTTATGGATCAAGAAAAGAATGCTAGAGAAAGTAATAAGCATTCAAGAGAAGAACCATTGGAATCAAAAATCTCAGTAGTACATTTACAACCTATCGGTACTTCATCTATAAGTACTGGTAAGACAGTTTCTACAAAATCTGTTGATTCACTAGAGGACATTCTTCAAGAAATGGATAATGAAGATGCTGTTAGTCCACTAATCTTGTGCAAACATTGAATCTATAAGGACTACTCGGAATAAAAGGTTCTATCCAGAATATATGGCTACTCGGAATATTAGTGCTACTCGGAATAATTGGCAATCCGGAATAATAAATATTCCGGATGGATGAACTCTATTCGGAATAAAAAATTGAACAATTCTTATACGGAATAAACGATTGGTTCGGAATATCTTGGGAAATGAAGAACAGAAACAGCAAGAAACAGGGGAAAACGAATTTATCAAAAATCAACCAAGTTTTTAACCAAATCTTAAACAAAACTAATAGCAAATCATCTACTAACCATAAACATCAAATCCCAATCATAAAAACACAAAACCCACTAACTTTTGAAGATCAAAATCAACTAAATAAGAACTTTAGAACTTTGAATAAAAAGATGAAGATGAACAAGATGAATGAAAAGATTATATTGATGATTAAGGTTTAAACAAACAAAAGAAAGGATTAAAACTACAAGATTTATGAACAAACAAGAATCAAAATCACCAAACACCCTAATGGTGTTGGTGATACCTACGCACAAGAAGGAGAGGAAAGAGGAAAAACAAAAACTAAAAACTGGCCAAAAAGTGTGAAGGGAATCATTTATATAGGTCTTCCATTTGGTTGGTGAGTGGGCTTTCCCCCTTTCTTCTTGTCTTCTCGTCTTTTCAGGAAAGTTGACATTTTCGATTCTGATTCGGGATTTGTCGACGATTAAATTCAACTCGTCTTTTAATTTCTTTGTTTAATAGACTTGAGTTTCTTCGACATGTGTAAATCTTCCATCTTTGGTCCTTTTCTTCGATAAATCTTCAAATAGGCCCATTGACTTCAAATCTGTTTCATCTCTTGGACAATAGACTTCATCTTGAGTCTTTTTCCTCGATAAAACCCGTGCAATCCCATGTTTTCTCCAATATCCATCCGGTTGGCTCTGAAAACATAATAAACGCAAAAACCACGCATAATTCCAAACAAATGATATTAAACACGCGTTTTGGTCTTGTTTTAGTAAGAAATAAGTGGTAAAAGCATGGGTGTTTTCACACCTATCAAATCCCCTACACTTAACCATTGCCATGCTCTCATGCAATGCTTAGTGATAAAGCAATTTTACACTTTTCTCATAATCAATTAACCTTGGCCTTATTAAAATACCACTAAACAAAAATTAAAGTACTAAGAGAAATTAAAATCTTTAAAGTAAACAAAAGGATAGAAAACCATTTTCACTTGAAAATAGCTATATGGAAATAACTTGCAAAGAGATCAAGGACTTACATTAGGGCTTTGGTGCTGCGAAGATTTGTCACCCTCAAGTTTCACGTTCCCCAAACTAAGATTAAAAACGAGATCATTGTTATTATAAGTTAGCAAATCAAACACTTACACACATGGCTTAATTACATGCTTAAACTCCCTTATTCCTAGGTGTATCTCTTATATTTTATTTTTGTCTTAGAATGATCATGAAGATGCATTTTTGGACTTATTTCGATAGTTTATTTAGGCTGAAAGCAAAGTAGGACGATTTGATCAATAGTTAGCTAAAGGACAAAATCTCTTAAAACTGCTTCTCGGGATATCAAAAAGTTCATATCTTGGCATAACTCGGTTCACGATTTGAGACCTTTCTCGGGCCAATATTTGGCATGTACTTCATACTTCATATCTTGAGAGACGTTCTTGAGACAATGGTCTTCTCATCGTTAATAGAGTTTCTTCACTTGGAGACTTTTGAGGGGTACTCCAACTTTGTTGACCACGACTTCATGATTATTCTTCAATCTCTAATAGGGATTTTGAGATACAACGATCCGCCTCCTTTTCGGACATGGATCTATTTATCCTCATACCTTGTTAGGGTCTTTTCGGATAGACTTCTCCATGATCCTTATGGGAGTTGATTGTTTTTCGTCGTGAGTCTTGATCCTTCATATTGATTTTGGAAATAATGCTTTTCACATCACCTTGGATCTTTAGCAATAAGATTGAATCCTCATGCCTTGTTAGGGCCTTTTCGGACTCGCCAATCTTCGCGCCCCGCTTCATAAGTTATGCCTTGGCTATGAACTCTTATCATTACCGAGCAACTTTTAAACGATCTTGGGCTAGAAGCTAAGTAACTTTTCAAATCGTACGACCTTACTTATTGCAGATAAATTATTAGCAAGTGATGGGAGAATAGGAAAATAATTACACCAAGTGAGCTTGCGCAAGAATACCGACTTATAATTGACTCTATCATTTCTCGTCCTCCACAATTTAATATCCCAAGTAATGAGACTCGTGGATGCTTAGCCTAATAAACCAATTAAGGTCTACATGGTTAAGGATACTAGCTAGAATAAACTTGGAGAAGTCTATTCAGGTTGAGTCAAAATAATCGCAACGGGCCTAATATGTCAAAGATTTCAAAACTAGCTACACCACTTTATTAATATTTTTGACTTTATTGCGGGATATATATACATGAAAGCAACGATAAAAATTTAAAAATTACGACTATATGGCCAAAGTTAATAAAAAATTTGAAAAATGCTGAAAAAGATGATTTTCCGGTTAAATGAAGGCATTTCATGGAAAAGTCCACTTAAAACTTCGATAGAAGTCCCCCCTTACACTTAAGATAAACATTGTCCTCAATGTTTAAGCATGTGGGAAAAGTCTCCCCTACACTTATGACATTGTGCACGTTGGTTAAATCAAGCTAAGGAAGAGACGACTAAAGTGATCAATTTCAAATGTGAGAATGAAGAAAATTTAATCACGATAGTTGAGAGATAGAACCGGATTTCGGATAACACGGGAGCACGGTTCTTCAAAGATTCCAAGAGTGCACTTATCCCTGTAATCACATCACCACACAAACACAAAGAACCTATAGAGGTCCCCCTACACTTAGGAGGTTAAAACGAAAAAGGATAGATACTCGGGCTGCCTCCCGAGGAGCGCTTGTTTTTGATAACTGAGTCACGAGCCTGACTCGACCCAAATTAGTTCATGGGAAACGTGGTGAGGGATGGAATCATCTCATGAGAGATGTCCTCACCAAAGTACAACTTCACTCGTTGGCCATTCACCTTAAAATTAGGTCCATTAGGTTGAGCGAGCTCGAGAGTACCATATGGAAAAATTTGGGCAATGGTGAATGGGCCAGACCAACAAGATTTTAGTTTTCCCGAAAAGATTTTCAACCGAGAGTTAAAGAGTAAAACTTTTTCTCGAACTTGGAACTCTCGGTTTTTAATCTTAGAGTCGCGAATGAGCTTAGTCTTTTCCTTATAGATCAAAGAATTTTCATAAGCCTCATTACAGAGTTCATTGAGCTCATTGAGTTGGATCTTGCGCAGGTCACCGGCTTTGTTGATATCAAAATTAGCCCACTTCAAGGCCCAGTAAGCCTTGTGCTCCAACTCAATGGGGAGGTGGCATGCTTTCCCGTACACGAGACGATATGGTGTACAACCAATCGGAGTCTTGTATGCGGTACGAAAAGCCCACGGAGCATCATCAAGTTTATCAGCCCATGAGGCACGATGCTCTCCCACGGTTCGTTCAAGAATTCGCTTTAATCCTCGGTTAGAGATTTCAGCCTGGCCATTAGTTTGTGGGTGGTATGCGGTGGAAAGACGATGATTTACACCATACTTAGCCATGACTCTTGCAAATTGATCATTGCAAAAATGAGTCCCGCGATCACTAATTATGGCACGAGGCACACCGAATCTAGCGAATAGCGACTTCAAAAAGTTACAAACCACCCTTGCGTCATTAGTGGGTAAAGCTTCGGCTTCAACCCATTTAGAAACGTAGTCAGCGGCTACAAGGATGTATTTGTTTCCTTTAGATGAAGGGAATGGCCCCATAAAGTCGATACCCCAAACATCAAAGATTTCACATTCTTGTATGAAATTTTGAGGCATCTCATCTTTATGTGTGATCTTGCCTTGTTTTTGGCAAGCATCACATCGTTTAACCATCTCGTGAGCATCACGGTAAATGGTGGGTCAATAAAATCCCGAGTCAAACACTTTTTTGGCGGTGTAGTTGGGACCAAAGTGACCACCGGTGGGTCCTTTGTGGAAAGCGTCAAGGATTTCTAAAGCTGTCGGTCCATCAACACATCGGCGAATAATCAAATCAGCACATTGTTTGAATAGATACGGGTCATCCCAAAAGTAAGTCTTAATGTCTTTGAAGAACTTTTTCTTTTGTTGGGATGTTAGCCCGTCAACGAGAATTCCACCCGCCAAGTAATTTGTAATGTCCGCAAACCACGGGGTTTCATCAGAATTCGAGTTAATAGACATTAAGGTCTCCAGGGGGAAAGAACCATTGATTTCTTTGTTCGGATGATCCCCTTGGTAAGGATCCTCAAGTCTACTGAGATGATCCGCGGCTAGGTTTTCAGCTCCCTTCTTATCACGAATTTCGATTTTAAATTCTTGGAGTAGCAAAACACAGCGAAGAAGTCTTGGTTTGGAATCTTGCTTAGTCAACAAGTACTTCAACGCGGAATGATCGGTATACACGATGGTGGTAGAAAGGACAAGATAGGGGCGGAACTTTTCAAAGGCATAGACAACAGCTAAAAGCTCTTTTTCGGTTGTCGTATAATGCAATTGAGCCCCAGTCATTGTCTTGATAGCGTAATGGATCGGTTGGAAGTGTTTATTCACTCTTTGGCCCAAAACCGCTCCAATAGCAAAGTCGCTAGCATCGCACATCAACTCGAAAGGCAGCTCCCAATTAGGGGTAACCAAGACGGGTGCCTTAGTTAGCTTATCCTTAAGAAGGTTGAAGGCTTCGATACACTCTTTGGAAAAGATAAAAGGAGTATCTTTTTCCAAGAGGTGGGTCATCGGGCGAGCGATTTTAGAAAAATCTTTGATGAAACGACGGTAGAAGCCCGCATGACCGAGGAAACTTCTCAAACCCTTCCCGGTTGAAGGTGGAGGCAACTTAGCAATAACATCGACTTTAGCACGGTCCACTTCAAGACCGGCTTTGGAGATCTTGTGTCCTAGCACGATGCCCTCTTTTACCATGAAATGGCATTTTTCTCTATTAAGAACAAGGCGAGTGTCTTCACACCGCTTCAGCATACGTTCTAAATTGGCAAGGCAAGCAGAGAAAGAATCGCCATAAACCGAGAAATCATCCATGAATACTTCCATAGTTTCTTCAACCATGTCATGGAAGATAGCCATCATACACCTTTGGAACGTCCCAGGAGCATTGCATAAACCAAAAGGCATACGTTTGTAAGCAAATGTTCCGTAGGGACAAGTGAATGTGGTCTTTTCTTGGTCTTTGGGATCGATGGGAATTTGAAAATACCCGTAGAAACCGTCTATGAAGCAGTAATAGTCATTACCAGCTAGACGCTCGAGCATTTGATCCATGAAAGGAAGAGGAAAGTGATCTTTTCTCGTGGCATCATTGAGCTTGCGATAGTCGATAAAAACTCTCCATCCAGTAACGAGACGAGTGGGAATCAACTCGTTGTGTTCATTGGGAACAACGGTTATTCTGCCCTTCTTGGGCACACAATGGACGGGACTTACCCACGGCGAATCCGAAATAGGGTAAATCAAGCCGGCATCAAGAAGTTTGATAACCTCTTGTTTGATGACGTCATGAATACGAGGATTAACCCTTCTTTGGCTCTGGATTGCGGGTTTAAAGTCATCTTCCATGAGAATCTTGTGAGTACAAAAGTTTGGATCAATTCCGCGGATGTCGGATATTTTCCAAGCAATTGCCTTCTTATGATCTTTAAGCACGGCGATGAGGCGAGATTTCTCTTCTTCGTTCAAGTCCTTAGCAATGATGACGGGCGACTTCTTCTTATCTTCAAGGAACACGTACTCGAGATGGGGCGGCAACTCCTTAAGTTCCAAATCCGGAGGATTTTCGATGGGAGGCGTATTCAAAGTCGGTGCATCGATAGCAATAGCCTTGGGAGATGGTAGAGGAATATGATCTTCTTTGAGAAGGTTCTCGATGAGACGCATATCTTCATCCCAATCGGTGGTAGAATCGTCATTTGCTAAGTTCACATCTCCCATGGTGGCTTCCAAATCTTTCCAAAGGAAATCACTTTCTCCAAATAGAGAAAGTGATGAGTCAATAGAGGAAACGGTCTCAACATTGGGAAGAGAGGTAGGAATACTTTTACAAGCATCTTTAAAGTGTTCTTCACAAGCCTCATCAAGGACGTCAATACAATTAACACTCTCGTATGAATAAGGCTGTTTAGAAAGCTTTCCCATGTTGAAGACGATTTTGTCGTCACCCACTCGCATGATAAGCTCACCCGCTTCAACATCGATGAGAGTGCGACCGGTCCTCAAGAATGGACGACCAATAATTAATGGCACACGATGGTCCATATCGTAGTCAACGACAACGAAATCGGCAGGAAAAGTGAATTTGTCGACTCCTACAAAGACGTCTTCGGCTATCCCCACTGGATAAGCAACCGTACGGTTAGCTAATTCCAAAGTCATTTTGGTGGGGACTAGCTCAGGGAGAGATAATTGCTTCCAAAAACTTAAAGGCATTAAGTTAATACTGGCACCTAGATCGGCTAGGGCCATGCAATTCTCTACTCCCGGGAAGTTGCAAGGGATTAAGAAACGACCCGGATCACCAAGCTTGGTTGGCAATTTCCTTAAGAGCACTGCAGAGCAATTCTCATTAAGTTGGGTATTAGCGATATCAAGAAGCTTTTCCTTGTCACTCAGAAGATCTTTGAATATTTTTGCGTACTTAGGCATGTGAGCGAGAGCCTCAGCGAAGGAGATGTTGAAATTCAATTGTTTAAACATTTTGAGAAAGTTCGAAACCTGAATATCGTCCTTGCTTTTGAGCTTCTCTTTCCTCAACCTTGATGGATAAGGTATATCGGAAGAAGAGGAAGGCTTTGGGGGAATAGGATCACTCACATCCTTGGGTGGAGGAGGGGTAGAAGTAAAAGGTGGAGAAATTGGGGAAGTAGAAGGATGAGGAATAGGAGCAGGTGACTCGTTCTCCTTAGTCACAATCACCGGTGGAGGTATAGGAAGCTCGGGTTCCTTGGTACCTTTGCCACTGCGAGTGGTGATTGCTTTCATCTCCCCTCTTGGATTCGCAACGGTGTTACTCGGAAGAGTACCCGAAGAAGAGGGTTGATTACCTTGGAAGAAACTAGCCATCATGTTCCTTAAGTCATTCGTTTGACTTGCCAAAGTGTTTCTCATATCAACTCGCAGATCGTCCCCTTGTTTTACCATGTATGCTTTCAAGTTGAGCACTTCCCGTTGGATATTGTCCACGATCACATCATTAGTCCTCATGTAGGTTCCAATATCTTGGTGTAATGCGGTGGGTTGGTTGGGAGGAGCATTGTAAGCGGGTGGTTGATAAGCAGGTTGTTGGTAAACTTGGTTGTTTCTTTGAGGTGGATATGGTTGTTTGTGAGGTGGTTGGTATGGTGCACGAGGTTGTTGTTGAGGAGGGCGATTGAGGTTTTATTGTTGGTTTGGGTTGTTAGGAGGAAAACCGGGCGGTGAGAGAAAGTTGTTTGAGCGGTAGCTAAGCAAGTTACGGTCACCTTGAGGACGAGCTTGATAAGCGGCCGGAGGATAGGTACCGTATGCTGCATTAACATTCTCAGAAGGATAGTCTTGGGTGGCGGTACAAGTGGTGTAAGAATGAGGACCCCCGCATATTTCACAAGGTTGGCTAACAGCATTGACTTGAGCGTCTTGAGCGTTTTTAGCGTTGATGTTGTTGGTGTTGTTAGCGGTGTGGGTAACAAGCGATTCAAGAAGCGTAGTAATTTTGTCAAGTCGCTTGTCGCTGTCATTAGTACTAGCACTAGCGGCATTGGTCCGCACACTCTTGGTTTGCACACGAGACTTATTCTCAATGATATCCCAAGCGGCATTAGAAGTCTTAACCAAAATATTACCCCCCGAGGCACTGTTTAGTGAATCTTGGTCATTCATGCTTAAACCATTATAAAAAGTATTAATTTGGTGCACTTTGGTAAAACCATGTTGTAGGCACTTTCTTAAAAGATCTTTAAAACGGTCCCAAGATTCACTAAAAGACTCATCGTACTTTTGTTCAAAATTGATAATTTCATTCCGCAAAGCGGTAGTACGAGAGGGTGGGAAAAAGTAGTTTATGAACTTGGTCTCCAAATCCGTCCATGTCAGAATACTTTGTGACGGTTCCTTTGCAAGCCAATGTCGGGCTTGTCCCTCTAAGGAGAAAGGAAAAAGTTGTAAATGGATTACCTCTTGTGGAACACCATTGAATTTGACCGTATTCGTGAGTTGCAGGAATCTCTTGATGTGGTCATGAGGATCATCAATGGTACGCCCCAAGAATGGTTGAGCAGAGACCATCTGGATAAAGCCGGATTTGAGCTCAAAGTTGTTGGCTGCAATCGCGGGTATGACAATTGGATCATTGTTGCCGTGTACATCTGCTTGCAGAAGTTCAATCATCGGGCGATTATCCGGTAGAGGTTCATTGTTGTTGTTATTATTGTTGTTGAGAGGTGGATTATTGTTGTTGTTATTATTGTTGTTTTGAGGTGGATTGTTATTGTTGTTATGTACACCGGCCATGTCTAAGTATTCGAGAGGCTCGGGCTCTTGATAAGACGTTGATCGTGTACGCATGCACCTGCAAAAGAACTAACAAAGCAAACAAGAAATATTTTTGGTTTTTATGGTTTTTTAATTTTTTTGTATTTTTGAAAATTTTATATTTTTTTTAGGGTTTTTGAAAATTTTTATGAAAAAGTAACGTTCACGGTGAACGGATCCCAAAATCCAAGTTCTCACAAAAAAACTGTTAATCTTAACGAGAAAAGCCGGCAGCGGCGCCATTTGATACAATGATTTTACTATGGGTTCAAGATTAATCTCGGAATCTCCTCGAATTGATCACAGCTCAAAGTGGAATGATTGTTCTTGGTGACAAATAGGGGGTTTGGTTTTCTATTCTACTAAAAAGGTAAATGAATGAAGTAAATGAAGATTAAAACCAAAAACAGTTAATGAAACAAAACTTGAATTAAAATTAAACAATTAAACGATAAAGCAGTAAAATAACCTCACTGAAAACTTGCTTGATCCGGAATGATGGTGCTATCCGGAATAAGTCTGCTACTCGGAATAAAGTCCTTATGCGGAATAAGTGGCCATCCGGAATAATGTGCTACTCGGAATAAGTCTGCTATCCGGAATAATTAAGCTATCCAGAATAATATTGCTATCCGGAATAATCATGCGGAATAATTAAGCTATGCGGAATAATTAAGCTATGCGGAATAATTGATCTATTCGGAATAAAGAAGCTATGCGGAATAATTAAGTTATTCGGAATAATAAAAAAAGACTACTCGGAATAAAAGGTTCTATCCGGAATATATGGCTACTCGGAATATTAGTGCTACTCGGAATAATTGGCAATCCGGAATAATAAATATTCCGGATGGATGAACTCTATTCGGAATAAAAAATTGAACAATTCTTATACGGAATAAACGATTGGTTCGGAATATCTGGGGAAATGAAGAATATAAACAGCAAGAAACAGGGGAAAACGAATTTATCAAAAATCAACCAAGTTTTTAACCAAATCTTAAACAAAACTAATAGCAAATCATCTACTAACCATAAACATCAAATCCCAATCATAAAAACACAAAACCCACTAACTTTTGAAGATCAAAATCAACTAAATAAGAACTTTAGAACTTTGAATAAAAAGATGAAGATGAACAAGATGAATGAAAAGATTATATTGATGATTAAGGTTTAAACAATCAAAAGAAAGGATTAAAACTACAAGATTTGTGAACAAACAAGAATCAAAATCACCAAACACCCTGATGGTGTTGGAGATACCTACGAACAAGAAGGAGAGAAAAGAGGAAAAACAAAAACTAAAAACTGGCCAAAAAGTGTGAAGGGAATCATTTATATAGGTCTTCCATTTGGTTGGTGAGTGGGCTTTCCCCCTTTCTTCTTGTCTTCTCGTCTTTTCAGGAAAGTTGACGTTTTCGATTCTGATTCGGGATTTGTCGACGATTAAATTCAACTCGTCTTTTAATTTCTTTGTTTAATAGACTTGAGTTTCTTCGACATGTGTAAATCTTCCATCTTTGGTCCTTTTCTTCGATAAATCTTCAAATAGGCCCATTGACTTCAAATCTTTTTCATCTCTTGGACAATAGACTTCATCTTGAGTCTTTTTCCTCGATAAAACCCGTGCAATCCCATGTTTTCTTCAATATCCATCCGGTTGGCTCTGAAAACACAATAAACACAAAAACCACGCATAATTCCAAACAAATGATATTAAACACGCGTTTTGGTCTTGTTTTAGTAAGAAATAAGTGGTAAAAGGATGGTGTTTTCACACCTATCAGTTATTTAGAGGACCAACCAGGGATAACTCTGACTGACAAGGACTTATCTAAGGGGATTTTTGATAGTTCTTGTGATTCAGAAGACACTCCTGAAAATGATAGGTATGCTAAAGGAATGAAGGCAGTTCCTCCACCTTTATCAAGAATTTATATGCCCCCTTATAATGATAAGTGTATAGAGTTAGATGAGTCAAAAGCTGTTTATGGTAAAAAGACTGATGATTCAAAATCAAACTCTAGTACTTTGACAAAGGATGAACCTATTATGACCAATAAGGTTGTCTAACCACCTTTGATGAGCACATTTGTGCCTGAAGCACATGTGACTACAACTAGTTCTGCTCCTAAGCAGGTTAAATCTTCTAGTAAGGCAATGGATGGCAATGAAAAACACCATGGTAGTATCAAAAGGGGTGGGCTAGGTTTTAAAAATACTAAGTCAGAATTACCTTTTGAGTCTTCTTTAAAAAGAAAAATATGTTATGTGTGTAGTAGTTTAAGTCATTTTATCAAATATTGTACTGTGCATGAAGATAAAATTACTAAACAAAAGGTCACAATAAAAGGGCATGAGAAGAATGCACAAGGAAAAAGGCAGTTGGGACCAAGAGATGACAAACCTAAGTGGGGTCATGCTCAGAGGGTAAATAAGCAAAATAAGACCAATAAGATTAGTCACCCTCAAGCCAAAAAGGACTTTTTACCTAGAGAAGTACTTATGAAACAAGGTCTAGTACCTTCAAAGTCAAGTTCTTCAAGTACCAACAAATCAAAATCTGTAAGTACTGCTAGAACTAAGACAAGTACCGCTGGACTTCCATCTAGAAAACCAAAGTCTGACAAACCTTCTAGGAGTCTATTTGAGATTGTTAAGCCATCTAAAAGTAGGCCTTATGAAAAACCAGTGCAAATGTGGTTTCCTAAAGGACAAAAGTCATTTGTTCCACACAGTACTGCCAAAACAGTATTTAAGTCAAGAATCTAAAAACATACAATCACCTTATGTTTTTGATTACATACCTGGAACAATGAAATATAATAGTGTATGTAGTCTTAATGGTAAAAATACTTACAAAACACTTAAGTATGTAGGTCCCACAAGATCTAAGCCAAATGTGGCTTGGGTCCCTGTTAAACATTGATATGTTTTATGTATGTGCAGGAGCATCTGATTAATGAATTGAAAGACAAAGGCATTGTAGATAGTGGATGCTCAAGGCACATGACAGGGAATAAAGATTTCCTAGCCGAGTTTGAAGAATTCAGAGGTGGACCAGTAGCCTTTGGTGGAAGTAAATGCAGGATTACTGGCAAAGGAAAAATCAACACAAGAAGATTGGAGTTTGGAGATGTGTTCTTTGTTAAAGAATTGAATGAATTCAATCTTTTCTCTGTATCACAGATGTGTGATAAAAAGAACAAGGTACTCTTTACAGATACAGACTGCTTGGTGCTCTCCAAAGACTTTGAGATGCCTAAGGAATCTCAAGTACTGCTCAAAGCTCCCAGGAAAGAAAACATGTATACCTTTAATTTTCATACTATTACTCCATCATGTAGTATTACATGCTTCTTAGCTAAAGCTTCTAATGATGAGTCTAATTTATGGCATAGGAGGTTAGGTCATGTGAACTTTAAGAACCTAAACAAACTTGTTAAGAGAAATTTGGTTAGAGGGCTTCCTACCAAATCTTTTCAAAATGATCTCACATGTACTGCTTTTTAAAAAGGAAAGCAACATAGAACCTCTTGTAAGACCAAGACTGTCAATTCTTTGAATAAGACTTTGCAACTCTTACACGTGGATTTGTTTGGTCCAGTTTCTGTTAGGAGTATTAGTCACAAGACCTTTTGCTTAGTTATAACTGATGATTATAGTAGATCTAGTTGGGTATTCTTTTTGTTACATAAGAATAAAACCAATGAGTTACTTAAAGTATTTGTCACCGTTGTTGAGAAACAATTCACTAAACAAGTCTTAATCATTAAGCAGGTAATGGGATAGAATTTAAGAATGCTAAATTAGATGAATTCTGTAGGTCTAAATGGATCAAGAGACAATTTAGTAATCTTAGGACTCTACAACAAAATGGAGTAGCTGAAAGGAAGAATAGGACACTAATTGAGGCTGCTAGAACTATGCTAACTGATTCTCTTTTGCCAAACACCTTTTGGGCAGAAGCAATCAATAATGCATGTTATGTGCTAAATAGAGTTTTAGTGACCAAGCCTCATAACAAAACACCTTATGAACTTTTGACTGGCATCAAGCCAATAATAAGTCACTTAAGACCTTTTTGGGTGTCATATGTCTATTTTAAATCCTCTTGATCAGTTGGGTAAGTTTGATGGAAAGTCTGATCCAGGATATCTAGTAGGATATTCTTTGCAAAGTAAAGCATATAGGGTTTATAACTTGACAACACGAAGGGTTGAAGAAAATGCCCATGTCAACTTCCTAGAAAATAAGCCCAATGTCCCAGGAATAGGTTATGTTTGGATGTTTGATTTAGATTATCTAACTAACTCCATGAACTACTATTTTGTGGAACAAGACTGTCAAACTAACAATACAGGTAAGAAGACTAGTTCAACTAGCTCAGGTACTCATAAGGAAAGTCCTTCTTTATTAGATTCTCAAGACGATGATGATGTTCATATCCACATCTGCCTACTGTCTCACCAACAATTGTTAGCCCACAACAGAAGCAACCAGTGATACCAAATGATGATCAAGCCTTACATGATGAACTTCAGAGGCTTATGGATCAAGAAAAGAATGCTAGAGAAAGTAATAAGCATTCAAGAGAAGAACCCTTGGAATCAAAAATCTCAGTAGTACATTTGCAACCTATCGGTACTTCATCTATAAGTACTGGTAAGACAGTTTCTACAAAATATGTTGATTCATTAGAGGACATTCTTCAAGAAATGGATAATGAAGATGCTGTTAGTCCACTAATCTTGTGCAAACATCGAATCTATAAGGATATATGAAGAACATTTGCACAATTAACCAATTGACTAACTAATAACAAAGCTTGTACTTTTCATCGTTTATATATCTTATTAATAATAAATCAAAAAGATTTACAAGACTTGCCCGGTTGTTTGCGGAATAACAACCGTGCGATGAATGACAAACTAAACCCCCATTGTTCTAAGCTAGCTAAACCTAGTAACCAATGGGAGGATGAAACCCTATCCACTAAAGTGTTACATGTGATGTTTCTGTGGTGGGAGTCATTAACTATTCTATTACAAACACCACATATATATAGTGGGAAAGTGAAGATTTCAAGATAAGCTTCACCAAAGTACAAGTAACCACCTTCTACTTTCTTGTCTTCCTTTTTGCACCTTTGACAAAGTGCAAGTCACCCTCTTGAACCTTTATCTTCATTGTTGATAAGACATATTCCCACTAATACTTCAGACACTTCTTTATGTCTTCTAAGTTCTTCAGGTCTTCGAATAAGTAATAGTCTCTAGGAGTTAGTAAGTTGTTATGTCATCACTTACTAACTCCATCATCCTTGATTCTTTGCATCACTTACTGAAATCCGCCTCAGCCAATCAATTTATAATTATTAATTATTAATATTGAATATAGAAATTTTCACTATTAACTTTCGAAATTATTATTTACAAATTTAACTTTTAAGTTATTTTGTTTATATTATATAGTATTTGTTAAAAATTATATTAACGAAAAATATTTAAAAACCTAATATGTTCATTCATAAAATATTATATAATATAAATAAAATATCTTAAGGTCATAGTTGAAAAAAATGATTTGAAAAATCGATAGTGGATATGCTAATGAGTGCCCGTTGGTCACCCTTTAAACAATACATGCATGCATTTAATGTGTAACAAATATAAAATATTTTAAAAGGCGCACCATTGTGATGCCAAGGTGTGAGTCGTGGCCTGCAGGTTAAGAAGTAAACCTTAGTATTGGCTCTGGGCGTGGCATGAGATAAGGCACGAAAAAGCGTGAAAAGGCGGCGGAGTGATTCTTTTTAGAAAGGCTTAGGGAATTTTCAAACATTTAAGATTTTAGCTTGCATATACAAGCAGGGGCGGAGTCAAAGCGTAAAACTATCAGGTGCGCATAATTTTTAACACAAGTATTTATAAGTTTATATACAACACATAATTTTTGATCGGGTTCATTTTGAAGAAATCAAGATTTATAGCAAATGTATACAATACGCGACAATATTTCATCGGGTTTCCGCGCATCTCCGAGAACCCCTAACTCCGCCACTATATACAAATATTTTTAATTTGAGATTTAGATTTATTAATGTTTATAACTCGTAAAATTTTCAAATATTTAATATTCTTTAGTAGTTGAGATTTTCCCGCCTCATCTTAAATTTGATTTGCAACTAGGATCAGATCGACGTTCGAAATTAAGTGGTAAAAAAACAAAATTATCTGATGACCGTTTTTCTTTTAACTCTTTGTTCAAATAAAAGGAAACCAAACCAAGTGATTCTGACCAGCACACTAAAGTTTGCGTTGAGAGGCGAGATCGTTGTGCCCACGACGTTGCGACTACATGTGGTGGACGTTGCAACCATTTTTTGGCCATTTGTAGTAGTGAACACTCTTTGGCAACTTTATACCTCGCCTTCAACAACGCGTTGGTCCTCGAGTATAAAACGGATATTCACTTACAATTGATTCATTAATACTATTGAACTTATTTAAGATGGTTTAAATAAAAAAATTTAAAACAAATATTGTATAGTAAAAGGGTTAAGTTATTATAATCTGACTATAAGTTAAGGGGTACGTTTAAAATATACGTTCGCTCGAGATAAAAGCCTTGTTGAAGATATGGGTTTCAAGTTATATCGAGCATTTCGACTCGAATTTGGAAATTGAATCCGAATCTTATCGATTTTTGGTACTCGAATCTCGTTCGATACGTTACTGGGATTATGAAATAAAGTGAAAAACAAACCGGGATCACTATTGGGTACGGGACTGGAACCAAGAAATTTCTGAAAAAATAGGAAAAACTTGATTTTTTGATACCGGTACCGGTATTTGAATCACGTTCGATACGGTGTCGGTACCACTAGTTTATGCTCAAGGAAAAATTGTACCACTAATTCGATAGAGGATTGGTACCGTGCTCTTTATTTAATTAAAAAATTTTAAAAAATTTAATAAAGGTTTGCTTTTGCAAGTAAACAGTACAGGTTTGTGGTGTAGTTTTGAGAAATGCGATCAATTGAAAAGTAACAATTGAATACAGGGAAAAAATCCCATAAATCTTTAGTTTAGCATAGACTCAACCAACAATCACAATCATCCATTTTTATCATATAACAAAAAAACTCATTTTTTAAAAATTAAATATCTCACAAACCGTTCATCGTTACATAAAACAAAACATATCATCGCGACGAGAATTAAATCATCTATCTATCGAGGGGCACATGTATATACTTTCGACGAACTTTTTTTTCGACTTTTTTTTTAAGTCACGTCTGGAGAGAATCATATATGATACGTCGCGAAACATATATGATTCTCAGAAAATCATATATGATTCATATCACGAATCATATATGATTTTCTGAAAATCATATATGATTCGTGACGAATCATATATGATTCTCTCCAGACGTGACTTAAGAAAAAAGGTCAAAAAAAAGTTCGTCGAAAGTATATTGTGCCCCTCGATAGATAGATGATTTAATTCTCGTCACAATTGTGTATTTTTTTCGTTTGACAATTTACCGTTTGTAAGATATTTAATTTTTAAAAAAGTGGTAGGAAGTGGGTTTTTTTTTAATGGGTAATTATGATTGGTTGGATAGGTTTATGTTAATTTAAGTGTTTATATAGATTTTAACTCTTGAATACAAAGTGTAAAAAGTATTGTAAGCCGTTAGATTGTTATTCAAGTTGATCAACGGTGTAGGTTTTTCATACCGTTTTTTACTTTTTTTAGATCCCTCATTTTTCCATTATGTCCAATTATGATCTCTATTATAACTATAATAATAATAATATACTAATATAATAAAAGATGAGAATTTACGTGATAAAAAAAACCGCCCCTCGCATATGACTTTTGACGGTTTGTAACGGCTAAAAAAGGAAAAAAAATCCAACATCTACCATCCTCCATTCTTAAGAGTCAGATTTTCAACCAAAAAAACACACACACAAAACTAACAATTGCGTGCCCGTCGCTGTATTTTCAGATCTAATTTTTGTTTCCAGGTAAAAGTTTTTTAATCAATCTTAATTAGTATAGTTTGCTTATTTAAGGAAGATTTGTGTTCCACCCACAGTTTTTGTTGTTTTTGTTTGCTTACTAACTCATAAAACATTAGCAAATGTCTAAAGCCACCTCTCGGTTCTGTTGGGTTGTTTTATGATTTGGGTTATGCTTGAATTGTATGATAAGAGATGAAGGTTTTATTGGTCGGTTGTGGTTTCCGTGGTTGAAAGTTGTTGGCTGTTTGACTCATCCGCTAATCTCTTCCGAACACATGGTCTGATTTATTAAATCCACCACAAAGTAAGTTTTAGATGTAATTTTTCATTCTAATTGAATTAGGATTTTAATTAAAAATTAGGGATTTTGTGAGACTAATATGAAATTAAGGGTTTCGATACAACTTTGGTTTTAGTGGTATTTAACAAAGCAAATTACAAGCCACATAATTGAATGGTTTGTTTTTATTAAAGATTTTGGTTGTTGTTGAGACATTTCTAAATTCACCAAGTCCTTAAACTTGAACATGAATTGTAACTATGTTTATGCCAAAATAATCTGTATACGTAAGTTGTAAGTTATTTTTTTTCAATGCTTTTCGCTTTTATTTTGATACTGTAGGATTTATGTCTTTTATTTATTGATTCAAGGTTATCATATTAGCAAGCAATATCAACATGGCTTCATCTCTGCCTCTCTGGTAGGCTTACTCCCATGTTAAGTTTATATTATGTCAACTTACCATAGTCTCCCTTGATATGTGATGTTTTGTTTGTATATCTTTACAGGCGGAATCGCATAAAGCTTATAGGAGGACAGAAACGTTTTGCAGATTTTATTATGTTCGTTGAGTTAGAGTAACAACTTTTTGTTCTGGGTTTTTTTTATGCATCTTCAATATCAACTTTCTTTTCTTTGTTTTAAAGATGTAAAAATTAGTTTAAAACACGCCCTAATGTTAAGTCTACAAATATGCTTCAACATAACTACATATTGCATCACTGGTCAACAGTTATTTTCATATATTAAAGGGCGTTTGGAATCGGTTACATGATTTTTGGCAACACCGAAAATTTTCATATGAAAAAGGCATGTGGTAGTTTTGGTGGTATGAGATTGTTTTCGTTGCTATTTTTAGGTGTTGCACTTTCTACATTTCAAGGGACGGAGAGCTTTGGTAAAGTTGTGGGCATTTAATATAGATCATATTCTACACGACCAAACTGTTGAGATGATGCAGCGTTCGTAGACACTGATAAGAGCACGTGCACATACGTTGTAGTCCCAAATCTATGAGTGAGGTATCTCACTCTCTCTTGCAATAGTAACCTCTTACTTTGAAATTGCATTCAGGAACGCATCTCGCAATAGTAACCTCTAACAATACTTGCTACCCAGGTATCATTATTTTACACTATGTTTATACAAAATAGTAATGAGAAAAAATTGTGTTACTGCACAACTTAAAGAAACCAACTCACATTGGCTTTAAAATAAAAGATATAACCAAAATGACAATACTGTATATTGACTATATTCATATAAATTTTTTTATTGTAAAAAGAACCATCTAAAGGTCTGCCAAAAACATGATTTAAAAAGGAAACTGATTCAAGTTGGTACTAGCTTTCAAATTTAGCTGTATCACAATCACTTAAGTCCTTGATCTTTGGTTGTGAAACTGTGATTTTGAGATTGCTGGAATAGCGTGTACATTATTAGATTGTCTTAATCTATATATAAATCGTTCTTCAGATTGTGCTGAACATTAGTCGGGTGTCGTCATAGTAGGTGTCGATCAAGCTCAAAAGAAAAATGGTTATTTGTCTTGTGCAAATAAACAACGGGACTGTTTGTCATATGAAGGTAAAAAAAGTAATTACTATTGTGTTCTAATCCGATGAAAGCATAATGCGGGTTAACCGAAGTATATTAGACGCTTGCATTTTACCTCGAGCTGAAAAATTTAGGACCATATATATCTTTAGCACATACGACACGTTGTTTGAATGAATTATATTACC
Organism: Glebionis coronaria; assembly: GCA_025667525.1. Taxonomy (NCBI): domain Eukaryota; kingdom Viridiplantae; phylum Streptophyta; class Magnoliopsida; order Asterales; family Asteraceae; genus Glebionis; species Glebionis coronaria. The sequence continues at coordinate 117,168 of JANFOE010002513.1, read as the reverse complement.
TTCTACACCATTGAAAGTTTATGAACCTTTAAATTATGAATGCCCATCTTTAGTTGCATGTAATCCTCTATGAACTAAAAAGTAACATATATCATTAAGAAGCTTAAGCTGAAGGACAGCGTAGCAAGTATTTGAGTTATAGTAAAAGTATATGAGCATTAGTAGTATTATTTCCATTGGATAAAAAACTGCTAAAGTGTTTGTCGTCATTATTCGTGGATAAACATAAGATATATACAGTTACTTATTGTGATTATGATCCGAGGTGTCGTCACTGATTTGTTTATTTGTTCCATCAGGTTTTCCGAATCAATATGTAAGTGTACATTCCTTCGGGTTTCCAACTTCGTGTTCACTTGCCTTCAAGTACAGGTACCTACTAGACTTTCTTACATATGTTCTTTTTATACATCAGCTCATGATGCTTAAATTCCATCTTTTACTAACGTTTTACACGGAAATACATGAATTTGCTGAAAATCGCTATTTGCCATTCAAACCACTCCGCGGAATGAGTTGATGATATCTTTGCCCATCTCTTTAACCTGTGAATACAGTCTATCTCGCTCTCACATTTAAAGAAAAAACTCACTGTTTCTTTTGCAGATATTTTCTTGCCAAACCCTGTGTATTTTGAAGACAGCTTAGGAGTGGAAACTAGCTGCGAAAGAGCAATCAATTAAAGGCTGTTAAAAAGCGAGAGAGGACAGCTGATAAACGACTGAATGAACAAGCCACTAAAACACTACATTTATAAAAGGTTAGTACTAACCTACTATAAACAGTTGAATCAACTCAGGTCGAAACCTGACAATGGAGATATCAATGCAAGGTTTCTTAGAGCCTTACCCTACTCATGGAATCAGGTGGTAATCTCTCTTAAAGCAAAAGGTAGCCTTGACTATCTTCATTTTGATGATCTGTTTCATAAGCTCAAAACCTTTGAGCCTCATGTGAGAGGATACTCAAGTGATTCTTTTCCTACTCCTGCTAACTCTGCCTTTGTGAGTTCCATGGGATCTAGTCCCATGTCTTATGCTAGTAGCCCAAGCTATACTGTGTCTTCTCAGCATACTTCTCAGCATACTTCTACTCCTGAACCGAAAGTCAAGTCTGGTAGCATGGTAGAAGCTGTTCGTCACTCTTTTGTTGCGGATGTTGATCCACAACAACAACTTGCTTTTGATGACTTCAAACAGGTCGATAAACTTGACCTGGATGAAATAGATCTCAAATGGCAGATGGCCATGCTCACTCTCCGGGTTCACAAATTTGAGAAGAAAGTCGGTCGAAAGTTTAACCACAACCCAAGAGAGCCAGCAAGGTTTGATAGAAGCAAGGTTAGATGCTATAACTGCCAGCACTAAGGTCACTTTTCTAGGGAATGCCCTAAAAAGAATGACCAGGAGAAGAACAGGTACTCAGCCTTCAAAATTCAGGAGGTGAAGGATGACAAGAAAGATTTGGTGTTTGTTGACTCTATGGTCAACTGGAGTGATCTTCAGAATGCTACCCTGGAAACAACTGAACCTTCTATTGATGTGTTTTCAATGATTGTTGGGAATCTGTCTGATGCCGAGGAAGAAGAAGAATTTGCTCTTATGGGCATTTCACCTCAGGTACAACACTGTCCTCTTGGTTGTCATGATATATATTGAGAATTGTTGTCTCAATACAATGAATTAAATGAACAAAATGATAAGTATTTTTTAGAGGTTCAAGCATATAAGAGTTCTTTAAAAACATTGGAAAAACAAAAGAGGTGGCTTCAAGATACTCAACGAGAGTATGAGAATAAAATTAGAATTCTGAACATTGATTTAGGAAACACCAGAAATATGCTTAAATACACTGAAAAGGTAAAAGATGACAGTATCAAGGATAAGCAAGACATGAAGGAAAAATTGGATGCTACACTTTTAAGATTTGAAAAATGGCAAAATGCACCTAAGAATCTTTCAAAGTTAATTGATAGTAGCATGTCTGGTAGGACTAAAAGAGGGTTAGGATTTGATAAATATATTGATTCAGAAGATGTGTTTGATTAGTGTCTTTGATCCTGACAAGGAGGAAGACGGAAAACCTAGCTACAATAGGTTTCAACCAGCTGCAGCAATGCATGTTGTCCCTCCACCTCTTACAGGAACTTTTATGCCCATTTCTAGGCATAATGACTTGGATGGATCACAGATGCATGAGTCCCCAAAAAGTTCTACTAATACTAATGACTTTGTCTCTTGTACTTTAAGTGACAAAGCCAATGACTCTGCATCATGTGGTTCAAGTGAAGAGTCGAGACCTACAAGCTCCAAGACAAATGACCATGCTGCTACTAGTGCTAGGAAGAGTGAAGAGAGAGTTGCTTCTACTTCAACTGTGTTTAGTTCTGGTTTATTGAGTCCTATGAATAATGTTTCTCCTAGAGTTGTGTGTAATAAAGTTAGCAGTATGAAACAATGTCATTTGAATAAAAGGTCATTTAAAACATGTTTTGTTTGTGGAAGTAAATTTCATTTGATTAAATATTGTGACTTTTATGACCGACATCCTTCTGTTTATCAAGCATTTCCTGCTCCTGGTCCACCAGGAGTTGCTCCATATTCTTCTAGAAGTCTAAACCCATGTGCCCAATCTTTTTCTTCTTCTAGAAGGACCTCTCCTCTAGCTTCTGATCATTGGAGAAACACTGGATTATTCCCAAATAGACCAACCAGCAACTATTTTCAGAACTTTAATCAGAATTATGCATTTAATTCAGACCAAATGTATTTTAGGTTGGGAAATTTGGGTACTACTGTTAAGCCCTCAGCAAGTTGTTCTTGGTCAAACAATAACACCCATATGTTGAATAGGCAACCTAAGAACAACAGTGGATCTAATCAATCTTCTCGGCTATCTACTAAAGATCCACAAGGCAGGCTCAAACCTGAAAAGGTTTGGGTCCCCTTACGACACTAACTTTTGCATATATCTTTTCTTGTTGTTGTAGGTTACTCCATACCAAGATCCTACTCTAGGGATAGTTGATAGTGGATGCTCTAGGAGCATGACAGGGAATAAAAGTCTTCTATCTAACTTTGTACCATTTCAAGGCAGAAAGGTCTACTTTGGAGGTGGTGAAGGTAGGATCACTGGCAAAGGAATGATTCAGACGCCTAACCTTAACTTTGAGCAGGTCTACTATGTGGAAGCACTTCAACACTTCAACTTGATCTCTGTCACTCAGATTTGTGACAAGAAGCAGTTTGTCCTCTTTACGGATACTGATGCACTAGTGTTATCCAAAGACTTTAAACTCCCGGATGACTCATAAGTTCTACTCAGAATCCCTAGAAGACACAACCTCTATAGTATCAAGCTGAATGAAGTCAATCCGACTGGTCAACTAGCATGTTTGGTTGTTAAAGCCTCAGAAGATGAAGCCACTAAATGGCACAGAAGGATGGGACATGTGAACTTCAAGACCATTCACAAATTAGGAAATATGAACTTGGTCTCCAGTTTACCTCCCAAAACTTTCAGAAATGACATCAATTGCCTTGCTTGCAGCAAAGGCAAACAACATAAAGCATCCTTCAAGACCATTACTGCTCTTAGCCTTATAACTGAACCATTGCAGCTGCTACACATGGATTTATTTAGTCCTACCTCCATTAGGAGCATTGACCACAAACAATACTGTCTTGTGGTAACTGATGGGTATAGCAGGTTTACGTGGGTTTTCTTCTTGGTTGCAAAAAGCGAGACCTACTCAATACTCAAGGACTTTATTACACTTATTGAGAATCAGTTATCCAAAAAGGTTAAAGGCATCCGATGTAATAATGGAACAGAATTCAAAAATGCAGACCTCATAGCACTTTGTAATTCTAAAGGTATTAAACGAGATTATAGTGCAGCAAGAACTCCTCAGCAGAATGGTGTTGCAGAAAGGAATAACAGGACTCTAATAGAAGCTGTGAGAACAATGCTTGCCGATTCCAAGCTTCCAACCATGTTTTGGACAGAAGCTGTCATTACTGCAAGTTATGTCTTGAATAGAGTTTCTATTACCAATCCTCACAAGAAGACTTCCTATGAGCTACTCACAGCTAAAGTTCCTAGCATTGCTCATTTGAAGCCATTTGGGTGTCCTATCACCATTCTGAATACTAGTGACTATTTGGGGAAATTTGATGGCAAGGCAGATGAAGGATACATAGTGGGATATTCAGCTCACTCTCGGGCTTATCGTGTCTACAATCTCCAAGCCAAGCGAGTAATTGAAGCTATTAATCTTAGGTATTTTGAGGAGAAGTCAAACATACAAGGCAAGGGTCCTGAATGGTATTTTGATCTTGATTATCTTAGTGATTCATTGGGATATTTTTGTTTCAGAACTAACCATGATGCAGGTCCACAAGTGTTTGCAACTTCTAGTGCAGGTGCTCATTCTAGTTTTTCAGACTCAGATGAGGAGGATGATATTTTTGTTGTTCCATCCTATTCCACCACAGTCTCTCCTAATGCCAATGCTACTCCTAGTGATGCTACTCCATCAGACATTTTGGACTCACAAGGAGCTCTTGACACATTGCTCAAGCAACAACAAGATGCTATTACAGCAGTTGCTCAAGGAGGTTTTGAGTTTCCTTTGAGTACCTCTGCTGACAAAGCTACTCCTAGTACTCCTAATGTTACTCCTAGTGCTAGTTTAACACCTATTGGTAGTCCGGCTAGTGATCCCACTTCCTCTACTAGATTCTCTGGTCCTTCTGACCTGGGAAACTATCAAAAGAAGTCTTCTACTAAGCTGGATGATATTCATAAGCAACCAATAGATGGCATTTTCGACTCTGCTTCATATGATGATGACTTTGTTGGGGATCTTAATAACTTGGCACCAGAAGTGGATGTAGCTTCTAATCAAGTTCTGTAGTCGCATAAAGACCATCCTACTACTCAAATCATTAGAGATCCTGGTTCTATTGTCAAGACTCGCAGAATGCATAAGAAAGCAACGTCTGATCATCATGCTCTTGTGAGCTATATTGAGGACCAAAAGCGTAACAATCATACGGACTTTCAACACTGTTTGTTTGCTTGTTTCCTTTCACAGGTGGAACCTAGATCAGTCTCTCATGCTCTTGAGGATCAAAGATGGGTAGAGGCTATGAAGGAGGAGATGCAGCAGTTCTTGTTTCAGAATGTTTGGATCCTAGTTGACTTGCCAGATGGAAAGACAGCAATTGGTACAAAATGGATTCTCAAAAACAAGAAAGATGCAAGGGGTATTGTGGTGAGAAATAAGGCTAGGTTGGTTGCACAAGGTCACACACAACTTGAAGGAATTGACTATACTGAAGTTTTTGCTCCTGTTGCTAGGATTGAGGCCATTCGTCTGTCTTTGGCTTTTGCTTCTTATGTCGGCTTTACGGTTTTTCAGATGGATGTCAAGAGCGCATTTCTCTATGGCAAGATTGATGAGGAAGTTTATGTCACTCAACCTAAGGGCTTTGTAGATCCACTTCATCCCAAGAAAGTTTACAAGGTGGTCAAAGCTCTATATGGACTTCATAAGGCTCCTAGAGCTTGGTATGTGCGTCTTTCCACTTTCTTGTTGAAACATGGCTATAGAAGAGGCACGATTGACAAAACACTATTTCTTAAGAGGAATACCAAGGACATCATTCTTGTTCAAGTGTATGTGGACGATATTATCTTTGGTTCTACTAAGAAGGAATGGTGTGATGAGTTTGAACAACTGATGAAGGGTGAATTCCAGATGAGTGCTATGGGAGAACTTACATTTTTTCTTGGTCTTCAAGTCAAGCAACAGTCGGATGGAATCTTCATAAGTCAAGACAAATATGTTCATGAGATCCTTCAGAAGTTTGATATGGATCCTCTTAGACCTGCAGCAACACCTTATGATGTAACTAAGGTCAAACTCAAGAATGAGCCAGATCCTCCGGTAAATGTTCACATGTACAGGTTAATGATTGGCTCACTCATGTATTTGACTGCATCACGTCCGGATATTATGTTTGCAGTAAGTGCTTGCTCTAGACATCAGGTGGCTCCAACTGTTTCTAATTTGAATGCAGTCAAGAAAATTTTCAAGTACATTAAGGCTCAACCCAAGCTAGGCTTGTGGTATCCTAGAGAATCACCTTTTTTTCTTGAAGCCTAGAGTGATAGTGACTATGCAGGTGCTAATAATGACAGAAAGTCTACTACTGGTGGTTGTCAGTTTTTGGGTCGAAGACTTATCTCATGGTAATGTAAGAAACAGACGATAGTAGCTACTTCTTCAACAGAAGCTGAATACGTAGCTGCTGCTAGTTGTTGTGAACAAGTCTTGTGGATACAAAATCAGATGCTGGATTATGGGTTCAACTTCATGAACACCAAAATTTTCATTGACAATCAAAGCACTATCTGCATTGTGAAGAATCTTGTTTTTCATCAACGTACAAAACATATTGAAATTAGGCACCACTTTATAAGGGATGCCAATGAGAAGAAGTTGACAGGTTCTTAAGGTTCATACGGATGATAATGTTGTTGATTTATTGACTAAAGCCTTTGATGGTCCTCGGTTCAACCACTTGGTGGTTCACATTGGAATGGTCAATCCTTGAGACCTAGGATTGAGGGGAGGCTAAGACTAAGGGGAGGCTTAGTGTACATATTTACTTGCACAGTCTAACATATTGGTAGATTCTAACAACAGATTTCATGGGTATTTGCGGTGTGCGCTACTTCTAGTGGATGATTTTGGTCACCTCTGGTGGTAGTTTTCGGCTTCTAGTGGGTACAAATCCTTCAATGTCATTACTGGTTGGCTTCTAGTCTTGGTTTGGGTCACTGTTCACTACGTTGACTTTCATTGACCACATTGTGCTTCTAGTGTTGACCCTTACGCGTTTTGACTTTTAGTCAACGCAAGTTACTTCTAGTATATATATCCTATTATTTAACTTTGGTAACTGGGATTTGCAAATAAAGGTAAAAGGAGCAAGTTGTTACTTTTGCATTAACTGCTTAATTTGAAAGGGCAACCCACATTATTAGGGGTCAATGAACAGTTACAAGACCATTATTTATGGTCAAATCCCACACTTGACTCATTCATCCCAACCATAACACACACATACGCTCCTACTCTTTCAATCTCCACTCAATCATCTTCCATTACTTTCAATCATCATCCATGGCTGCTCTGCTATACAAACCCGATCATAATAAGGTGGCATATCTTAGAGATGGTCCTAAACGTGACGAGTTCACAGACATCATCGAATTTATTGAGGCTTCTAACCTCAGGTATGCTTTTACGGTTTTCCAGACTGTCTATGATAGTGTTATTCGCCAGTTTTGGGCCACTGTCCACCTTGTGGATGTTTTGGGACGCCCACTTGAACTCCATGCTACCATAGATGGACGTTCATATGTGGTGTCTGAAGCTTCTATTAGGTCTGCTCTTCATCTTCAGGATGAAGGTGGTGTTGTCTCCATCCCCAATTCTGAGGTATTGGATGGGATGGCTGATCTTGGTTATAATCATGGGGGGAAGTTTAACTTCCAAAAAAATGGGTTTTCCCCCCAATGGAAGCTTCTAGTGTACTTTTTGATTCATTGCTTAAGCCCAAAGTCTGGGAGTTGGGATGCATTTCCCATTCCTTTGGCTACTAGTTTGATTTGCATAGCACAGGGTCGCGTGTTTAATTTTTCTTGCTACTTGTTTGATGGGATGGTTTGCAATCTTAGTAGTACTGGCTCTAGGAAGAAGTTTTTAATGTACCCTAGGTTCTTCCAGCAGGTTCTTATGTGCATACCTAGAGATGGGGAGGAGTATGAGACCTCCAAGCTTAGTTCTAAAGTATATTCAAATATGGCACTTGGTTTTAAGGGAGCTTGGAGGCCTCTTACTAATGTTATGCTGGGCTTTGCCCAAGGTGCTCCTAATGTTATTCCTCCGGCTGATGAAGCCGAGGAGGAACTTCCATTAGGGGATGATCCTATGGAGGAGGAGCATCCTGCTAGTGGTGAGCCTCGTGTGGAGGTGGAGGAGCCAGCTAAAGAAGTGGTGGTTGAAATGCCATCCACTTCCAAGGCTGCCCCCTCTTCTCTGACACATAAGTCCCCATTTGTTGATACTTCCCCTTCTGGTCCAACACCACATTCTGCTGAGAAGCCGTCTAGCTCTCATGCTCATAATGCTGACCCCTTTGTTGCTTCTGGTTCCAGTGATGCTTTCCCTGATCCAAGTCCTCTTGGTGGGGAAGCGGAGGAACCTGCTTCACTAACTTCTTTGCTAGATCATGCACAGGTATTATGCAAGGATTGTGTCTTTGGAGACTGATCTGAATCAGCATCGCAAGCTCACCCGGGAATTTGTCCTTCCATTGGCGGACAGGATTAAGGCTTTGGAGTCGCAGCAGAGGAGTCAAAAGAAGAAAGTTGTTCTTTCTGATTCTGATGAGGATATTGAGGAGGATGGGTTGACTTTGTTGGCGAAGGCTGCTTTTGCTGATAAGCCGTATGCTGATTTTCATGTTCCTCCTAGTCCATCAAGCATCCCTACTGTTGTTGCTAGTCCTTGACCAATGGAGGATGTTGCTGGTTCTTCTGTTGGTACTTCTGCTGGTCCATCTGCTGGGCCGTCTCATGATCCTAAGGGGAAAGCCCCTATGACTGATGCACCCTCACCTCCAAGGAAGCGTACTCGCAGATAACTTGAGGAGGAACGGTTGGGGGAGGAGGTTGTACAACGATTGCAGGCAGAGATTAATCAAGCAGCTAAAGCCGAGGAAGAAGCCCTTCAACAGCAGAGACATGAAAAGTCGAGGCATGATGCCATGCACTGGGATGATAATGATTGGATGCGGGTGCTTACTATTCTTACTTCTGATTACTCGCAGTTTACTGATCTTTTGGGAGCTGATGTGAATCAAAATAACTGTATCCCACGGGCAATGGCCTTAATGCGTAAACAACAATTGTCTCTTGTTGCTCAGCTCCGTGAAAAGCGTCGTAACAGACCTTTGTCAAGAACCAAGGAGAGGAAATTAATGCAGCAATATGTCAAATATCAGTCGGTTGCTTACTTTAATGTAGGATGGACTTGGGAAAGGGTTAGGGGATTGTCTTTTGACGAGCTTAAGGATCTGTACCAAAAGATGATCAAGCGTCAAAACACACTGGTTCTTGAGCGCTTCATCTATCGCCCTCCTCCAAGAGTTGGTCCCACTTCTCAACCTGCTGTTGTTTGTGCTTCTTCATCTGGTGTTCCTCCTGTTTCTACTGGTGTTCCATTTGTTGCCGCCACTTCTATTGCTGGTCCTACAACCACACCTTCGGTTGTTCATCCCACTTCATCTCCGGTTCCTACCACCACCACCAATGCTACTACTACCACCCCTGCTACTCCTGCTGTGGAGCAATCATCACCACCGGTACCTGACCCGCACCCTACCTCATCTACTGGTGCAACAGACTTTGATCCTATGGTTGGTCAAGGTTTTGAATCTACTCATGCTGATACTACTGCTGCTGGGAAGGTAAAGGTGGAATCTTCTTCTGGTGTTCCTACACCTCGTCGTTATTGATGCGGCTTCGGATAGTGAGACAGAGCTACCAATGGATAAGGGTTATATTGTTGATTAGACGGTTAAGCCATCCCCGATTGTTGCTGGTACTTTCACACATAGGATTTCAACCAGTGATGGTTATGTTCCCTATGTCTCAGGACTGCAAGGTGTTTTGACATGGGCGGACCGTCGGGATCTTATGTCGTTATATGGGTTTGTGGATGTTGGTATTCATGCCTCTCCGAGTGAGGTGGCCAACTGGCCTGGTTTGACAATGTGGGGTGACTTGAAGATGCTGCTTGATTCTCCTCCTGATGCTCCTCATTCTGGTGTCTGGAGAGATCAGCCTCGCTGGATGATCAAGAGGTGGAAGCTTTATGCTAGTTGTGGGGTTCATATATTGGAGTTGGAGACTGGTGCCATAGTGTTCATGCTTATGGATATGGAATATCCTTTGACGATTGCTACTATGGAGGCCATGTTGGAATGTCATTTGCAGATCTCCAATGCCCCTTCAGGGAATGAGTCTACCATGGCTACTACTTTGGTGGAAGGAATTCAAGCCCGGTTGCAAGCTGACAAGGTTGCAGCGTCTGGTATGTGATGGGTATGTTTTTCTGTTTTTGTGATTATACTAACATTCTTTTTACCCATCAATACAGTGAATGGTGACTTACATTATAGTAGTTAAAAAAACAATTAAATTAAAAAAAAATAAAAAATAAAAAAAATAATACTTTTTATATAATATCTGCTTATACTTTAAACATATGATGGATTTCACACTTGTACATAATATAATATCTGCTTATACTTTTCCATCATACCATTGGTTTTAATTTGACTGTTTCGTACTTGTGCTGTTTTGGAGTTACTTCTGGTGTTGGACCTGGTCCACACAACAAATGGTGCTCAACTCACCATGTCTAATAGACAAGAAATTGTTGATTCACCATGAGGGCACAGCTCTGTTGTGATAGTTAAATCCGTTGATGGTTGCCATGTTACCCAAAACTAGATAGTTTTCACTTGCCATGGTCCTAGACTGAAAAGTGGCTAATCCAAGGGGGTACGGCTCTTGGTAAAGATCTTATCAAATTCGTTGATAGCTATAATAGCTTGCTCAAAGCTATAGGGTTTTCAGCTCACCGATGCTTAATTGCTAAGAGTTGGCGAGTCCAGAAGGGTACGACTTCTGGTAAATACATATCAAATCCGTTGACGGCTGAGATGGTTTGCCTAAAATCATCAGGGTACCCCTACTCACCGTTGATTTACGTTCTAAGAGTTGGGCTGGGTTCTGGTCTCCCAGGGTGATGCTTATTCCACCATAAAGACTGGCTAGCACAAGAGCGAGCAGCTACTTGGTAAAGGCTCATAAAATCTTCTCATCTTGCTGTGAAGATTCAACAGGATGCAGATTTGTTTCAAGCTTTCAAGAAGATTCTAGGTGTTCCTTGTTGTAGCAGTCTTTATGTTCTTTATGCTGATGGTTATGATGCTGCTGTTTCATTTGCTGTTCCAATCCTCAAGCTGTTTTGCACGATTTACCAAGAAACTTGAACTCAACAGGTCAAATTCAAGTTTAGGGGAGGATTGTTAGGACCTTTGGAATAGTTATTTGTAATAGGTAGACTAGAAGGTATGTAGTTCCTCTTGGTCCTAGTAGTAGTAGGAGCAACACGTGCTCCTAGTCTTATAGAAAGTCAAACTTTATTATTTAAGAGTATTCTATTAGGATATGCATGAGATATGTTAGAAAAGGATATGCATATCAGTTTTACACGTTTTTTAATGATGTATTAGGGTTTCCTTGTAGTATAAAAGGAACCTTAGGCAGAAGGGTTCTATACACCTTCATCAAACATTATTCTAGTTCATATTAATATTAGAAATCCTTAGTAAAGGATCAAGTCGTTATAGTTATTCTGTTCTTCTTGTTCATAATTGTATTCCGCACTTATATTGTGTGATTTATCTAGAGTCTCTCTGTGAATAGACTTGTGATTACAGAAGTCGTTCACCGTTCCTAACAGGCTGCAAGATCCACATCTAGTGGACCCAACATGTTCTTAGTAATTCAAGGGTACGTCCTTATAGTGGTGGTGTACGCTCCTCAAGATACTGCTCTTAAATGTATGATGTGGGAGTATATCACTTTACTAATCTCTCGTTGGGATAGTGAAGTCATTGTAATGGGTGATTTCAATGAAGTTCTTTATACTGATGAAAGGTTCGGCTCGGTGTTTAACAGTGCGAGTCATTTTAACCGTTTCATAGAGTTATCGGGTCTTTAGGATGTTAATTTGGAAGGGTACTCGTTTACGTGGTCTCTTCCCTCAAGTAATAAAATGATCAAATTAGATCGGTTCTTGGTTTCGGATGGAATCTTGTCAAGTTTCCCTTCTATTTTAGCACTATGTCTCGATAGACATCTATCGGATCATCGTCCTATATTTCTTCGGGAAGTTATTTCAGACTTTGGACCAGCTCCATTCCACATTTTTTATTCGTGGTTTAAGAAGGAAGGTTTTGATTTTATGGTGGAACAAGCTTGGAATTCTCTTTCTTTTTCGGACAACAACAAATTGATCCGATTCAAGAAGAAGCTCTAAGGCTTAATGATTTTTATTCGGATGTGGACTAAAGACAAGAACGCGACTCATATTGCTTCGGTTAAGTTGGCCAAGGAGAAATTGACAGCCATTGATACTAATATTGATAAGGGTGTGGTTACTGATGCAATTTTATTAAAAAGATTGGAGTTATCTCGGCTAATAAGCGAACATAAAAGAATGGATGATTTAGATCGGATTCAAAATTCAAAGTTAAATTGGGAAATAGAGGGAGATGAAAAATCCAAATTTTTTCATGGTACCATTAACAAGAAGCGGTCTCAATAATCCATTCGAGGGGTTATGGATAACGGCCAGTGGATTAGTGAGCCATCAACGATTAAAGAAGCCTTTCGAAGCCATTTTGCTAGTAGATTCAAGCATCCTAACAGCACTCGCCTGAAATTGAATGTGCCATTTCCAAACAGGTTGTCTAGTGATCAGGTTAAAATTTTGGAGCATGATATTTCCTGCGATGAAATCCAGCGCGTAGTTTGGGATTGTGGAACAAACAAAAGTCCCGGTCCTGGCGGGTACACTTGTGAATTCTTTAGACGATACTGGCATTTCATTTGGGCAGATTTTTGTTCAGCAGTTAAGTGGTTCTTCGAGAAAGGTACTTTTCTGATGGGCAGTAATGCTTCCTTCATTGCTTTAATTCCAAAAGTAGTGGACGCCAAGTTTGTTTCTGATTTTCGCCATATAAGCTTGATTGGTAGTGTTTACAAAGTTATTACAAAGATTTTAGCTAATCATTTGGCAATAGTTATATACGGCCTTGTATTTGATACTTAATCCGCTTTCGTTACAAATAGACAAATTTTAGATGGGCCTTTTATTCTTAATGAGCTCATTTCTTGGTGTAAAAGGAAAAAGAAACAAGCCATGATATTCAAGGTTGATTTTGCAAAGGCTTACGATTCTGTTTGGTGGGATTATCTGATGGATGTTCTCTAAGCTTTCGGGTTTGGTCCTAATTGGTGCAAATGGATTAGAGGTACTCTTAGCTCCTCTATGGCTTTGGTGTTGGTTAACGGCAGTCCATCTATGGAATTCCCTACACTTTGTGGCCTAAAACAAGGTGATCCATTGACTCCTTTTTTTATTTATTCTCGTTATGGAGTCGTTTCACATTTCTTTTTCTAGAGCTCTAGTAGATGGTGTCTTTAAGGTCTACAGATTGATCAATCGATGGTGCTTTCCCATCTTTTCTATGTCGATGATGTTATATTCATTAGGGAATGGTCAGAATCCAAGATGGGTAATATTATTAACATTCTTAGATGTTTCTTTCTAGCGTCAGGGTTGAAAATTAACATTCACAAGAGTCAAATCTTGGGAGTTGGAGTGCATTGCAATCTTGTGAGTCAGGCTGCCTCATTAATCGGATGTTATATTTTGTAAGCTCCATTTTGGTACTTGGGTGTTATGGTAGGATATTTTATGTCTCGTAACTCTGCTTGGTCGGAGTCCATTCAGAAACTTCAGCTTCCGTTATCTAAGTGGTAAGCCAAGACATTATCAATAGGAGGTAGGTTAACTCTTTTGAAGTCCGTGCTAGGAGCTGCTCATATCTATAATCTTTCCATCTTTTGTGTTCCTATTGCTACTTTGAAGGAAATGTAAAAGATTCGCAGTAATTTCTTCAAAGGGGTTGAGTCATCAGAGAAAAAGATGTCATGGGTAGCGTGGGATAAGGTGTTAGCGTCTAAAGATCATGGAGGTCTGGGTGTCTCAAGTTATTATGCACTTAATAGAGCTTTACTTCTGAAATGGGTATGGCGCTTTATATCTCAAGATGGGTCTTTATGGTACCGTGTGATCTCATCCTTTTATAACAACCTTGATTCTCAATTGATCAAGTTCCCTTCATTGTAGAGCTCTATTTTTCGTGAACTTAAAGTCTTGAATTCTAGAGGATTCAACTTTACGTCTCATTCCAAGAATCGTATTGGTGATGGTAGAAGAACTCGGTTTTGGCAAGACCAATGGGTTGCTGATCAGCCTCTAAGGTGTTTTTTCCATCGTATGTATGCTCTAGAGACAATTAAAGATGCTACGGTGGAGTACAAGCTTGGAGACACTTCTATTGGGATTTCTTTTCGAAGACCAGTTCGTGATGGTGCTGAACGTCAGCAATGGGACGTCCTGTGTGAAGCTGTTGACAACATTTCTTTATCTCCTTCCAACGATAGATGGTTTTTTGATCTTGCAGGCGATGGTTTGTTCTGTGTTAAAGATGTCAGGTCGCGTCTGGATAGCATCACTCTTCCTGCTGTAGGTGCTGCTACACGCTGGTTGAACATTATTCATATTAAGCTTAATGTTTTTGCTTGGCGGGCTCGTCTCGATCGCCTTCCTACTAGAAGTAATCTGTTGTCCAGAGGTATAGAGTTGGAGTCTTCTCTTTGTCCACTTTGTGGTCTGGATACAAAGTCGAGTTCCCATATTTTTCCAGGTGCAATATAGCATAGTACATCTTTTGTAAGATCTGCTCTTGGTGGGAGATTGATTGGCAGATTATTTCTTCTTTCAACGAGTGGCTCTGCTGGTTTTTAGCTATTTGTCTTACATCAAAGGTGAAACGGCTAGTGGAAGGCGTTTATATTGTCGCTTGGTGGTTCCTCTAGGTCTACAGGAATAAGACCATCTTTGACGAGTCTACCCCGAGATTATCTACGTTATTTTATGATATTGTTTCTCAAGCTTATTTTTGGTGTTCTAATAGAAGTAGTATGTTTTATTCTTGGGAAACTTGGTTGAAAACCTGAACTTGATTTCTTTGTAATTTCTTTTCTAGCATCTTTCTAGTTTTATAAAAGTTGTCGTTAAAAAAAAGGATCATCCTTGGAGATAACAGCCTTGAATAAGATTTTAGACAAGAAATTTTACTAAAGGGGCTGAATTCATTACCTTCTACAACTATAGAAATATTTGCATTGTTGTGTTTGTTGATTGGGTGACGGTTATATACTTGTTAAGTGGATATGCACTTAGGTTATATATCCTTCATATCACAACAAGAAGTTTTTGTTTTGTTTATTAACCTACAAATTTGCATTTCGTGCTTCATGCATGGCAATCACAATAAGACAACGAATTACTACCTGAAATTGTATTTTAGGTAAATAAAAAACATAATATTCATTTGATTCTTGGGAGGGTTCATTGTGCTGCCACTCTATATTTTTGTGTAGTCATAGCCAGTTTGTAGTTTCAGTGTCGAGATCGAGGTAGTGGTCGGGTTTTACCCATTTCTATGCTTCAATCAGATAATTTTTTCCTTAAGTGACACATGTTATGTGACAGTTTTTTATCCATTACTTTAAAAGGGGGATTCGTGGTTGGTTGGGCGATTATGGTTGTTCGAGTTGTTGTTTTGATGGTTATATATGAAAAATTGTTCAGTAGGTAGTGTGGTTCACATCTAGCTTATAATCACCTAGACAAGGGTCAAGGGTTTAATTTTGATGTGTTGTGGGGTCTTACCATGAAAAACGTTTTCTTCGTAAAACATTCCTACAGATCATCGTGCCGCCACTTAATTTGTATGTGTAGTCATAGCGTTTCAATGTTGAGGAGGTGACAATGGTCATTTTTTAGCCATTTATATTCTTAATATCTAGTGATTGCCCATAAGTGGTACATGTTATGTTAGTGTTCCATAGTGGCGATTCATTTTTTGATTGTTGGATATTCATCAGGCCTGTGTAAGGAATGAGTTGATAAGAGATCATTTTAGGGTCTTTGTCATGATTCATTTCGTCCGTCGACACCTTAAGACAAAACTGTGTAGTGTTGAGTTTTTGAAGGATGAATTTGAAAAACTAGGGTTTTTTTGATATTAATGTAAGTAAAAGGTAAGAAACATAAGAAGATATAGTCAATGAACTACAGTTTGCCATCCCTGGTGGAATGATCAAAGTAGGAACAACCATGGACCCTACATCAGGCGAACTTCTTCCTTTTGTAGCGTCTGTTGGGCTTAAATACCACAGGAGAAGATCAACATGCAAGGGTGTCACAACTGACAAATCAAGAACTGCTAATGTTGAACATATGATCAATGACTGCGTGGGCTCGGGTTTTGGCTATTAAGAATGGCAACAACAACACTACAACTCTTGAACCCATGTGTACTAGCGTAGGGGAGAATACTTCAATGAGCAGAAGACCTGATAAACACTAGAGGCTAATCGGTTGGGCCAAAATTTAAGACAGTCAAACAATTTAAACCCCATCTTTCCTCAAAATAGGACCCAGGACTTAACACTAAAACTGTGCTGGTTTTTTCCATTATCAAACTAATTATTGTGGCCGATATGCATTGTTTTGAATTATATCGGTTTAGATTTTGTTTATTAGGGATTCTCGACGTACTACTTACATTAAGTAAACATTTATTTAGGAACGGGGGGAGTACTTAATATTGAAAAGATGTTGTTGCACTATAAATTATAGCTGACCAATGGGTCAAAATCGAATCAAAGATAGATCCGACCCAACCCAAGAATTTGAGGAAAGCGTGAACCAAGAAATGTCAAATCAAAACCGACCAAAGTTAACCTAAAGAAGCCGGTTTAAATAGTTTTGGTGTTTTTTTTGTTTTGACCTGCACCAAGCAAAACCAAAACTGAAAACCAAACCAGATAAATCGCTTCCGCTTAGTTTATGGGTTCAGTTTGATTTCTGGTTGATTTTGCTCAAACTTACAACGAAGTGATTGAATTACTTATGTTATCTCAAGACTTAATAAGCTAATTAATCAGTGTATATAACAATTTTAAAATGTTAGTACGGGCTGATTTTTATCATTTAACTCATATTCGTGTTACTTTTCTCTTGTAAACAGATGATTCAACGAATAATAAACAATAGTGTAAAAATTATAGAATATTAAATATTTGTGTATTTTGTCGTTTTATGAATCTGTGTGTTGTGTTGTTTCTAAAAATGATCAAAGTTTGCGTTTTCGATTATAATTTTATATCTCCGTTTGTGCGCTTATCCGAATGGACGGTTTAAAACCAAACCGAACCCAAAAAAGCAAACCGAAACAAAATCCGATTTTGAAAAAATATGAACCCGAAATCGAGCCGAGTTAAATCGGGCAAAACCAAAATCGAACCAAAATCAAACATAACTGATAAAAACCGAACCGAATATCTGGTTTAGGCATATTTTCTTGTTTTTAACACGAAACCGAACCGAACCGGTTTGAACCGAGCAAACCTGAAATAAGTATACAAAGCCGAAAATTAAAACAAAAAATAATAGGTTTGGTTTCATACGGTTTTGTTCGGCTGGGTTTATCTGTTCGGTTCAATTTTGGTTGAATTTGTTGTGCCTTACAATGTTTTAAAACCCGATTTTTTAATCGACCCGATTAAATCACCGGTTCACCGGGTCAATGGTTCAACCCGTTGAACAACCGAGTCAAACCGGTTTTATATTAAATGAAAAAAATACCACTACTTTTAAATGTATATACTATATAGAGAAAATGTAAAAGTACTTCATTTTCATTTTCGAAGATAAAAATTATATAATACTGATGTAGTCTAAAAAAACAAAGTAGCAAAGATAAGTAATTAGATCTGTTTATTCAAAAGAATGTCATAAACAGTTCTACTAATAATCGTTGACTATGAAGAATGCCCGAAAATTAGGGTAAAACACGACAACACAACGGCCAGTGGTTTAACTTTTATTAAATTGATAACTATCTTGCTAGGGTTACAGCAAATTCATTAAATAATGACAGCAAACAAAGAAAAACCCTAAAAATCCAGTGGGCTGAACCGTAGCCCAAAGACAAAGTCCAACTAAAAGTGAAAAAAACAAAAATATGTAAAAAAACTAATAGTAAAAAGGCTTTTCGGGCTTTGAAATCCGTAACCAGCTTAAAGGTGGTTACAACGTCGTTCGCCTCCTTTTTACGGACGTTTTGATAGGTCACGGGCTGAAAACAGACTTAAGATGCAAAAGTTATGCCCATTTTACTAAAACCCTCTTCGTCACGCGATCTCGGTCTTCCAGAAACAAGTCAAACCGTTCTTCAATACTTAGGCCTCCATCATTCCCTCATGGATAAGCAAAATTCGTCCTCGAATTCCTAGTTGTATGATCATCTTAAGAATCACCATGGTAAGGCAACAAGTGCTTCACATTAAAAACATCAGAACAACGAATATGGCTTGGCAACTTCAAACGATAAGCATTTGAGTTCATCTTATCCACAATTTCCACTGGACCAATCTTCTTAGTAGACAACTTATTATATTCACCAACTGGAAAATGATCCTTAGTCAAAACAGCCCACATAAAGTCTCATACTTCAAAGTCAACAGGTGTCCTTTTTTGATCTACATCCTACTTGTACTTCGAATTAGTGCGGACCAAGTTGTCACGAACAGATTTATGAACATCATGCAACCCCTGAACAAAATCCTGCACTTTCTTCGGAACAGACCTAGAAACATGAGGAGCATAAGATCAAGAGGACCACGTGGTTGAGCATAATAAACTACATGGAATGGACTAAACCCAATGCTCCGATTAACAACATGATTATGAGCAAACTCAGCTTGACACAATTTCTGATCCCATGCCTTCACATGATCACCCACCAAACACCTTAACAGATTTCCAAGGGACCTGTTAACAACTTCAGTTTGCCCATCAGTTTGAGGATGATAAGCACTACTAAAATTGAGTTGAGTATTCACCATATTCCACAAGCTACGGCAAAAATGACTAATGTAAAACCCGCATGCTTTTACCATGAATAGTGCCCTTTAAGATCGTACGTACATGATTAGAACTTTCCTTTTATAGCACGTTACGTTTCGTTTCACGTATAAGAATATTAAGTATTACGTACGTGTTAGAACACGATAAGTATTTATTACGTATGAACACACGATAATTATTCAAATAATAATTATAATCACGAGCATGCGATCATGAAATCATGAACGTAATTTAATCACGGGATAATATTAGTTACGTATATATATTTATTACGAAAACGAATAAATATATTAAGTCACGATCAATAATTAATTAGAACACGTAAAACACGAACATGATAAAACAAGAGAACACACTATAATATTTAGACACGAGAAAAGGTACGGGTTACCCCATGTGGGGCCCCCTACCCGCGGTATACACAAGGACATGGGCCAAGCCCATGCAAAATTTACTAACTAGGGGGTTAAGGTAAAAACTTGTTTCATTTATACAAAATCAAGAAAATAATTAAAAACCCTAAAAGTTTTCCTCCTTCTTCCTTGTCCTCTTTGGCCGTCGGATATACAACACCACAAGGGTGTTTCGGGTTGATTTTGATCTTAGGAATTTTGCAAGGATTCGTGTGTGTTCATCCTCATTTGTTTCACGTATTCGGTATAGCTTTTAACCCTTTTCTTTTATGTTTTGATTTAACTAATCACATAAAATCATGATTTTTTAATTAACTAATTAAAAACAATTATTTTCAAACATGTTAATGATCATGGGGTAAATCAATCAAGGGTTTAAGGGTGTTTGTGTTGTAGCCGACGCATAACCGAGCCCTTAAGGGGTCTCGGCTTGGCTTATTTAACACCACCGAGACCATATGGTCTCGGTATGGTGGTGGTGGTCCCACCGCAGCAGCAAAAACAAGGGGAACCCCAACCTTGGTCGGGGTATGGTGATGGTTACGGGTCCGGTTCATGGTTTTTAGTCACGGGTCAGATTTATAAATTGTTTTCAAGGTTTATGATTTTCACTAGTTATGTATAGACTTAAATTAAATTAATTAAAACATGACATGATTAATTTAATGTACATGACTTAGGTTATAAATTTAATTATTAGTTCATGAATTTTAACCTAAGTATTTATATTTAATTAGACTTTATAATTAATTAATTATTTAAAACCATGACTATAATTAATTAATTATCATGACTTAGGTTATATTATTAATAGTTAATAATACATTTTTAACCTAAGTATTTTACTTTTATTTAATTAAAATCATGTTATATTTAATTAAATACTTTTAACCTATAGTTTATTTAATTTACATGTAATAATTAATAAACTATATTTTATAATCACATGACTTAGAATAATAATCAGAAACACTTAAGCTTATATAATTAGCTTATTTAACCAGCTTATATCTATTTATGGAAACTTTCTATTTTTAGAAACTTATCTATTTTAAGCATTAATTCTATTTTTGGAAACTTTCTATTTTTGGAAACTTTCTATTTTTGGAAACTTTCTATTTTTGGAAACTTTCTATTTTTGGTAACTTTCTATTGTTGGAAACTTTCTATTTTAGGAAACCTGCTATTTTTAAAAAGTTACTTATTATTACACAATAAGTATAATAATACTTGAAATACAAGTAATACTTAATCAGAATAGACAGAATATAAGATAAACACAGTATAAAGCTTAAAACAGTAAAACATGACATGAACATGTAAAACAAGCCAAGACATGATATAAAACCAGTTACGTATTTAGTAATCAGATACTTATACACGTATGTATTTATATAGCATTAGTGATACCGAATTAGGACTCTCTTCCGTTCGTCTTCTTCGTTCACTAGACATAAGGTACGGATTCCCGTCCTTTCAGTATGGACATTCTTTCCTTATTAGGATTCCCCGTATGCAGCCAACTGTTTTCCCATAGTATAAGTTTATATGTTTGATTGCTTATGTTTAATTAGAATACCTAAAGCCATATACATGCATCACCAGTTTCACCTAGTTATGGAGGTACCATAACCATAACACTAGAGGCACTGGTGTTATGACTTCCCCACGGCGTAGTGATTGCTCGTGGCGTCCCTTCAGCTTTTGGCCATATTATTATATTTATCATGTGGGGCGTATGGGTGCATCCTAGTTACATGTTTTCAACAGATTACTCAGTGTGAATGTGGTGTGTGCCTTGCATCCTTCACAAGGAGCTGATCCATCCTACCCAAAAACCAGTATATTAAATTAGAGGCAGCCCCTCTAATTTGCATGACGAGGTCACCCCTCCAAGTATTCATGCACGTTGATTTTCATGACCTATATTGGCTAATGGTAAAATATGTTAACCAGTTTTTATAAGATAAACATAAGGCTTTTCAAACTATAAAACTAGTTTTACTAAGACTTAACTGGGTTATCCAGGACTTAGTTTCTTCCGCTGTTATATGCTTATATTATTCATTCTTTATTGTACATCCGTGCACTGAGCGTATTGCTCAGCCGTTTTCCTTTTCATGTTCCCAAAACGGCAGGTACTCAAGGACGCTCGTAGACTTTAAGCGTACGTGCATATGGACTGGAAGCTTTCTAGCCTTTCTTTACTTTATGCATTATCTATACTTTGATACTCTTTCCATGGACATTGTTTAGTCCTTTCATTTACAGTAGTTATGTTTGTGTGTGATGAGCTTTACTTTTGGACTATCGATGTTTGATTCCGGTATTTCCTTTTTATGGTCATGTAATGTTTTAGACATTTATCCTTGTATGCTTTGATGACACGCCATAATCACGCGTGACATTCCATTTATCAAAATGGGGTGTTACAATTATGGTATCAGAGCCAAGGCTTCGACCGGTAGGCTCTCAAAACATGACTTGTGATTAGTGGGTAGTCACTATGGTCTTCCTAGAACTGACAGTCGGTTTTAATACATTCATCATTTTCATGCATACATATATATATGTCATTGTCGCAGGTTTATGACTAAGTAATGGTTGGTACAGGACTGGCCCTATTTAGTCGCATGTGTTTTTATTGAAACTTTTAAATTTGGGACCGACCCATAGGCGTCCCCTCGCCATGTCTTTTATTTTGGGTGAACTGACCATAGGCGTTCACTCTCGAGCATACAAAACTTTTCATAAAACAGCATCATGCATTCATGTACAAATTTTCTTGCATAAAATTTTTCTCTTGATTTATTGGTATAATTTTTTTTTTCATGTATATATTTTATGTTTTGATCAGTTTAATCATGTGTTTTATGTTATACTCTCAGATAGTTCTCACACGCGAGCAGGAACAACTCAATGCAACAATCCAAGCTGCAATGCAAGCTTTGCTTCCTCAACTAAGGAATGACATCAGGGCTGAGGTTCAGGCTGCCAACAATCAGCAGCAAAACCAAGCACCTCCTCCTCCTCCTCCTCCAGTGACATTGGCAATATGGCTGGAGAGATTCAACAAGCTCCGTCCTCGAGCTTTCGAGAGAACAGATAGCCCCAGTGAAGCTGAAAGTTGGTTGGCTCACATCGAGAAGATATTCGATGCTATGGGTTGTGACCCCGTGTTCAAGGCGAGGTTGGCATGTTACCGGTTCGAAGGCGATGTGTTAAATTGGTGGTTAGCATTAAAGCAGACTAAGGGAGGTGATAATTGGTGGATGGTTTAACATGGGCTCAATTGAGAGATAGGGTGATGAAGCAGTTCTTTCCCAAGGCTGAGCAAGACAAGCTGAAGAGAGAGTACCATGGGACCCGACAGAGAGCTGGGGAGAATAGCAACGAGTTCATGCAGCGCTTTCTCCGCTTAGCTGGTTTCCTTGGTGCAGCGGCATGTACTCCTGAAGAGCAGGCACACCACTTTAGGTGGGCTCTTCGCACATCGGTCGCAAACAACTTGGTGTGTGCTACGTTCAACACGGTAGCACAAGTGGCCAATGCGGCACGTAAGCTGGAGATGATGTATGAGAGAGATGAGTTCGGGGAAGCAGAGAAACCCGATAAGAGGTAAACATTCGTAATCAAGCGGTGACCAATCCGTATTCTTTCTATATATATCATATATTTCATCTCTTAAATTGTATCTTCCAGGCAGAAGACTAAGGACCGGTCTCAGCCGGCTACTCAGCAGCAGCCTAATCAGCCCAAGGGAAACGGTCAGACTAACGACTGTTCTGCTACGGATAGGCGTGGCGGTAATGATAATTACCGTAACAACGCTGGACACTGCAACGGCAGCAGGTCCTAATACTTACGCATTTTCTTACGATTTCATGTTATAACTCATAATTCTGACACTTTAGCAAATCTTCTACCAGGAACCATGGAAACGGTAGGGACCAGAACTAGAGAGGTTCACAGCCTAGCCGTCCATCTATCACTGGTATTCAATCTTACGATTATTCGCATGTCCTTTGCACCCTATTATCATGTCTCATGTAAAATGTTTTATCAGATTCTCAGCCAGCCAGAGCACCTGCTGGAGGATATACTCATCCTCTTTGCTCTACTTGCCACCGTAGGCACCCAAGGCCATGTCGTCGCGACACTGACGCATGCTTCAAGTGTGGTCTTCCTGGCCATCGCATGAAGGACTGCGTAAGGGCGAGATGGAGGGCATATCGGGACATGCTGATACCAAGCCGCCTCCTACCACTGCACGCGTCTACACGACATCTCGAGATCAGGCCAACAAGTCTACAAGTACCATCACTAGAATCTTGTATATGTATGGTCAAGCTGCGTGTGTTCTATTTGATACGGGTGTTACTCACTCGGTCATTTCTACTGCTTATGCCAAGAACATTAGGATGCTCCCCATGCCACTAGATAATAGACTCAGTATTTCCACGCCTTTGAGGGACTCTGTATTAATCACCCATGTATACAAGAGTCTTCCCTTAGAGTTTGATGATAAGGTTCGTCCTGTTGACGCACTTCCGCTGGACATGAATGACTTTGACATGATTTTGGGCATGGATTGGCTATCCAAGCATCATGTTACCATAGACTGCCATTTATATCGAGTCATCTTTGGTGATGTTAATGCACCAGAGTACATTCACAACGGGTTCGTACCCGGAAGGTCTGTACAAATCATATCTACCCTGCAAGCACGTGCACTACTGTCACATGGTTGCGAGGGTTATCTAGCTACGGTTCATGACATGGATGCTGAATCTCCATCACTTTAGGATCAGCCAATAGTGTCGGAATTCCAAGATGTATTTCCAGAAGAACTTCCGGGCATACCACCTGCACGAGAAGTGGAATTCAATATCGAGCTCATCCCAGGATCTGAACCGATTTCCAAGGCTCCTTATCGCATGGCTCCCATAAAGTTAAAGGAGCTGAAGGATCAACTGCAAGAACTTCTAGAACGAGGTTTCATTCGACCGAGCGCATCTCCATGGGGCGCACCGGTCTTATTTGTTAAGAAGAAGGACGCCAGTATGCGTCTCTGCATAGACTATCGCGAGCTCAACAAGATTACTATCAGGAATAGGTATCCACTGCCACGTATAGACGATCTGTTTGACCAACTCCAAGGGGACAAACACTTCTCCAAGATTGATCTTAGGTCAAGCTATCATCAACTACGGGTTAAGGAGCAGGACATCGCCAAGACTGTTTTCCCTACACGCTATGGCCACTACGAATTTGTAGTCATGCCATTCGGACTGACCAATGCTCCATCAGTGTTCATGGATTTGATGAACAGAATCTTCCATGAATTTCTGGACAAGTTCGTCATTGTCTTCATCGATGACATCCTGATTTTCTCAAAGTCCAAGGAGGAACACGAAGACCATCTTCGTACAGTACTATAGATTCTTCGCCAGAAGCAGTTGTATGCTAAATTCTCCAAATGTGAGTTCTGGTTAGACAAGGTGGCATTCTTAGGTCACATTGTATCAGCAGAAGGAATCACTATGGATCCAACGAAGGTTGAGGCTATTACTAAGTGGCCGAGGCCGACATCAGCGACTGAAGTCCGTAGTTTCTTAGGCTTAGCTGGCTATTACCGTAGGTTCGTGGAGAACTTTTCCCGCCTAGCACTACCATTGACCAAACTGATGCGGAAAGGGGAGAAATTCGTCTGGACTGAAGAACTAGAGAAGAGCTTTGAAGACCTGAAGCAGAAGCTAGTATCTGCACCTATTCTTACTCTCCCATCTGGTACGGGTGGATTTCAAATCTATAGTGATGCATCGGGGAAGGGACTTGGCTGCGTTCTCATGCAACATAGGAAAGTGATCGCGTACGCTTCACGACAGCTTAAGCCTTATGAAGAAAATTACCCTACGCATGACTTGGAACTTGCTGCAGTCGTGTTTGCATTGAAGATATGGAGGCACTACTTATATGGAGAATCATGTGACATTTTCACGGACCACAAGAGCTTGAAGTATATCTTCACTCAGCGTGAATTGAACATGAGGCAGAGGAGATGGTTAGAGCTGTTGAAGGATTCTGACATTAATCTGCAGTATCATCCTGGAAAGGCGAATGTAGTAGCAGATGCACTTAGCAGGAAGTCCGGAATGATCAACGACATTAAGATTGAGGAGGAAATCATAAGAGACTTGGAGCGACTAGACATAGAGATCATGGTACGTGGACAACACGGTTACTGGGTTAATCTTAGAGTAGAACCCGAGTTACTCTCTAAGATCAAGGAAGCTTAGAAAGATGATGGAGAAATTTGGGCGATAGTTCAGAATTTGGAGAAGCAGACGGAATTCAGAGTAGATGCAGATGGTATCGTATGGCAGGGCACGAGACTTTGTGTTCCTGATGATCAAGAACTCCGGGAAGCCTTGTTAGCTGAAGCTCATAGCTCCCCATTCTCTATACATCCTCGTTCGACTAAGATGTACCATGACATCAAGCAGTACTTTTGGTGGAGTGGTATGAAACAGGATGTTGCCACTTACGTCTCCAAATGTCTTACCTGCCAGCAGGTCAAGATCGAGCATCAACGGTCTGGCGGTCTCCTTCAACCGTTAGATATTCTAGAGTGGAAGTGGGACAAAATCACCATGGATTTTGTTACTAGTCTTCCGCCAACCAAGAGGAAGCACGATGCAATTTGGGTTATCGTAGATCGACTTACCAAATCAGCTCATTTCTTACCGATCCGCAAGGAAGATTCGGTCAGTAAACTCGCCGATACGTATAGAAGAGAGATCATGAGACTTCACGGTGCTCCATCCAGCATCGTCTCAGACAGAGATCCTCGATTCACTTCGCGATTTTGGAAGAGTCTACAGAAAGCTTGGGGTACACAACTTAAGCTTAGCACGACTTTTCATCCTCAAACAGACAGGTAGTCGGAGCGAACGATTCAGACATTGGAAGACATGTTGAGGTCATGTGCGTTGGAATGGACGGGTGATTGGGACGATTATATCTGTTTGGTGGAGTTTACATACAACAACAGTTGGCACGCAAGTATCAAGTGTGCTCCTTTCGAGATGTTGTATGGCAGAAAGTGTCGCGCCCCAATCTGCTGGGATCAGGTTGGTGAGCGAACACTTGAAGGACCAGAGATCATAGAGATGACTAATGAGAGGGTCGCAGTAGCTAAGCAGAAACTTCAAGAAGCACGGTCACGTCAGAAGAGTTACGCCGATAAGCATCGTAGGGACATACATTTTAACGTAGGAGATCACGTCTTTCTTAAGGTTTCGCCGGCACGTGGTGTTAGACGCTTCGGGGTTAAAGGGAAGCTCAGTCCTCGTTTCATTGGACCGTTTGATATCATTGAACGAGTCGGTGAAGTATCTTACCGTTTAACGTTACCTCCGCAGCTTTCGCATGTACACAATGTGTTTCATGTGTCCTTACTCAGAGGGTACCAGTATCATCCCCTTCACATGGTTCAGTATCCACTGGAACAGATACGTGAAGATCTCACTTTTATAGAAGAACCCGAACAAGTTCTTGACAGACAAGAATGAGTCATGAGAAGGAAGACGATTCTATTCGTCAAAATCCTTTGGAGGGATCATACCGAGCAGGAAGCCACTTGGGAAACAGACGAGTCTATCCGGGCTTCTTACCCTCATTTCATATTTTGAATTCGGGTATGTTCTTCTTTTCCAGTTTACTTTATCTATAATTCGGGGACGAATTATTCTTTTTAGGGGGGAAGAGTTGTAAAACCCGCATGCTTTTACCATGAGTAGTGCCCTTTAAGATCGTACGTACATGATTAGAACTTTCCTTTTATAGCACGTTACGTTTCACGTATAAGAATATTAAGTATTGCGTACGTGTTAGAACACGATAAGTATTTATTACGTATGAACACACGATAATTATTCAAATAATAATTATAATCACGAACATGCGATCATGAAATCATGAACGTAATTTAATCACGAGCTAATATTAGTTACGTATATATATTTATTACGAACACGAATAAATATATTAAGTCACGATCAATAATTAATTAGAACACGTAAAACACGAACACGATAAAACACGAGAACACACTATAATATTTAGACACGAGAAAAGGTACGGGTTACCCCATGTGGGTCCCCCTACCCGCGACATACACAAGGACATGGGCCAAGCCCATGCAAAATTTACTAACTAGGGGGTTAAGGTAAAAACTTGTTTAATTTACACAAAATCAAGAAAATAATTAAAAACCCTAAAAGTTTTCCTCCTTCTTCCTTGTCCTCTTTGGCCGCCGGATATACAACACCACAAGGGTGTTTCGGGTTTATTTTGATCTTAGGAATTTTGCAAGGATTCGTGTGTGTTCATCCTCATTTGTTTCACGTATTCGGTATAGCTTTTAACCCTTTTCTTTTATGTTTTGATTTAACTAATCACATAAAAACATGATGTTTTTAATTAACTAATTAAAAACAATTATTTTTAAACATGTTAATGATCATGGGGTAAATCAAACAAGGGTTTAGGGGTGTTTGTGTTGTAGCCGACGCCTAACCGAGCCCTTAAGGGGTCTCGGCTTGGCTTATCTAACACCACCGAGACCATATGGTCTCGGTATGGTGGTGGTGGTCCCACGGAAGAAGCAAAAACAAGGGGAACCCCGACCTTGGTCGGGGTATGGTGATGGTTACGGGTCCGGTTCATGGTTTTTAGTCACGGGTCCGGTTCATAAATTGTTTTCAAGGTTTATGATTTTCACTAGTTATGTGTAGACTTAAATTAAATTAATAAAAACATGACATGATTAATTTAATGTACATGACTTAGGTTATAAATTTAATTATTAGTTCATGAATTTTAACTTACGTATTTATATTTAACTAGACATTATAATTAATTAATTATTTAAAACCATGACTATAATTAATTAATTAACATGACTTAGGTTATATTATTAATAGTTAATAATACATGTTTTAACCTAAGTATTTTACTTTTATTTAATTAAAATCATGTTATATTTAATTAAATACTTTTAACATATTGTTTATTTAACTTACATGTAATAATAAATAAACTATACTTTATAATAACATGACTTAGAATAATAATCAGAAACACTTAAGCTTATATAATTAGCTTATTTAACCAGCTTATATCTATTTATGGAAACTTTCTATTTTTAGAAACTTATTTAAGGCAGCTAATCTATTTATGGAAACTTTCTATTTTTAGAAACTTATCTATTTTAAGCAGTAATTCTTATTTTGGAAACTTTCTATTTTTGGAAACTTTCTATTTTGGAAATATTCTATTTTTGGAAACTTTCTATTTTTGGAAACTTTTTATTTTAGGAAACCTGTTATTTTTAGAAAGTTACTTATTATTACACAATAAGTATAATAATACATGAAATACAAGTAATACTTAATCAGAATAGACAGAATATAAGATAAACACAATATAAAGCTTAAAACAGTAAAACATGACATGAACATATAAAACAAGCCAAAACATGATATAAAACAAGTTACGTATTT
The DNA here is from genome assembly GCA_025667525.1 of Glebionis coronaria. Lineage (NCBI taxonomy): Eukaryota > Viridiplantae > Streptophyta > Magnoliopsida > Asterales > Asteraceae > Glebionis > Glebionis coronaria. Next base: position 88,246 of record JANFOE010002513.1, on the reverse strand, counting down.
AGTAATCAGATACTTATACACGTATGTATTTATGTAGCATTAGTGATACCGAAGTAGGACTCTCTTCCGTTCGTCTCCTTCATTCACTGGACATAAGGTACGGATTCCCGTCCTTTTAGTATGGACATTCTTTCCTTATTAGGATTCCCCGTATGCAGCAAACTATTTTCCCATAGTATAAGTTTATATGTTTGATTGCTTATGTTTAATTAGAATACCTAAAGCCATATACATGCATGACCAGTTTTACCTAGTTATGGAGGTACCATAACCATAACACTAGAGGCACTAGTGTTATGACTTCCCCACGGCGGAGTGATTGCTCGTGGCGTCCCTTCAGCTTTTGGCCATATTATTATATTTATCATGTGGGGCGTATGGGTGCATCCTAGTTACATGTTTTCAGCAGATTACTTAGTGTGAATGTGGTGTGTGCCTTGCATCCTTCACAAGGAGCTGATCCATCCTACCCAAAAACCAGTATATTAAATTAGAGGCAGCCCCTCTAATTTGCATGACGAGGTCACCCCTCCAAGTATTCATGTACATTGATTTTCATGACCTATAATGGCTAATGGTAAAATATGTTAACCAGTTTTTATAAGATAAACATAAGGCTTTTCAAAATATAAAACCAGTTTTACTAAGACTTAACCGGGTTATCCAGGACTTAGTTTCTTCCACTGTTATATGCTTATATGCTTATATTATTCATGCTTTATTGTACATCCGTGCACTGAGCGTATTGCTCAGCCGTTTTCCTTTTCATGTTCCCAAAACGGCAGGTACTCAGGGACGCTCGTAGACTTTAAGCGTACATGCATATGGACTGGAAGCTTTCTAGCCTTTCTTTACTTTATGCATTATCTATACTTTGATACTCTTTCCATGGACATTGTTTAGTCCTTTCATTTACAGTACTTATGTTTGTGTGTGATGAGATTTACTTTTGGACTACCGATGTTTGATTCCGGTATTTCCTTTTTATGGTCATGTAATGTTTTAGACATTTATCCTTGTATGCTTTGATGACACGCCATAATCACGCGTGACATTCCATTTATCAAAATGGGGTGTTACAACTAAAAACCTGGTGTCCCGATCATAAACAATGGAGGAACGTAAACCATGTAAACGATATACATCCTGAAAGAAAAGCTGGGCTACATTAACTGCATCTGTTGTCTTCTTGCAAGGAATAAAATGAACCATCTTAGAAAAATGATCAACAACAACAAATATTGAATCATTGCCCCTTTGAGTACGAGGTAGCCCCAACACAAAATCCATGCTAATATCAACCCAAGGCTGCAAAGGAACATGCAAAGGCATATAAAGTCCTGCATTAGTAGCCGTACCTTTCAACTTGAAAAATACGACACCTCTTGACGTAACGATCCACTTCCTTCCTCATAGTAGACCAAAAATAAGAAGCTTGAACCAACTGTAAAGTGCGATCACGACCAACATGTCCTTCACCATGCAACTCCTTAATAATTTGCAAGCGAAGACTTGAATCAGGAATACAAATTTGATTCCCTTTTAATAGGAACCCATCATGCATAACAAAATCTGTTTTCTCACCAGATTGCAAATCCTACAAAACAACTGAAAAGTATGGGTCCACACTTACCATGTCACGAATGACATCAAGTCCTAGAACATCAACCTGCATGGTTACAAGTAAACTACTCCTCCTACTTTTGTGTTTTACCACAAAACTAAATTTCTCAAGAAAAGCCATCCAACACCCATGCTTATGTGAAACCTTATCTTAAGTACGGACATGCCTTAAGGAATCATGATCAGTGAATAAAACAAACTCCTTATGAAACAAATAATGGCGCCAATGCTTTACAGCTTGGACCACTGCATAAAACTCCAAGTCATAAGTAGAGTACCTGGACTTCGGCCCTGTGAACTTCTCACCAAAATAGGCAACAGGTCGCCCCCTTTGACTAAGAACTCCACCAATTGCAACCTTAGAAGTAGCAGTATACAGCTCAAAAACTTTAGAAAAATCAGGCAATACCAAGATTGGCGTTGTATTAAGCTTTTTCTTGACAACCTGAAAAGCCAACTCTGCTTCCTCCGTCCACACAAATGACTTCCCTTTCATACAGTATGTCAAAGGGGCCATAATGGAACCGAAATTAGGGATAAACCTCCTATAGAAAGAATAAAGACCATGGAAACCCCGAACTTCAGTAATGGTAGTTGGAGTTGGCCACTCTTGAACAACTGCTACCTTAGACTCATCCACCTGTATGCCATCGCCAGAAACAACATACCCCAAAAAACAAAACTTTAGGGGTCATGAACACACACTTCTTCGTGGTTGTATAAAAATTGTCCTTTCGAAGCAATCAAGACCTGCCTCACATGAGTGACATGCTCATTATGAGAAGAACTATAAAGAAGAATGTCATCAAAATAAACAACCACAAAACTTCCTAAGCAATTGATTCATCAAACGCATAAATGTACTTGGTGCATTTGATAACCCAAAAGGCATGACCAACCACTCATACAACTCTTCACGAGTCTTGAAAGCGGTCTTCCACTCATCACCAGATCTAAGACGAATATGGTAATACTCACTCTTCAAATCCAGTTTTATAAAAATAGTAGCACCACTAACCTGGTCAAGCAAATCATCAAGGCGAGGAATAGGAAACTTGTACCTCACAGTAATCTTGTTGTTGGCTCTACTATCAACACACATATGCCATGTACCATCATTCTTTGGAGTCAATAGGACAAGAACAGCACACGAGCTCATACTCTCACGAACATGACCCTTGGAAACCAGCTCCTCAACCTGCCTGCGTAACTCCTCATATTCTCCCAGGCTCATCCTGTAATGTGGACTGTTAGGCAATTGTAACCCAGGCTCCAGATCAATATGATGTTGTATGTCACACAATGGTGGCAAACCATTAGGTAATTCATTAGGGAAAACATCATAAAATTCCTCAAGTAAAGGGACCATGGCTTCAGGAACTTCACTATATTTAGAAATCTCTTTCCCTATTAGCACAAAAACATCATCTCCCACCTCCAGCTTGTCTTCAAACTACAAAAGAGTTAGTAAAGTACCAGTAGGGTTATTAACTACTTCCTTGGGTTTATTTGGCATCAAAGTTATCTTCACAACCCCAAACAGGAAACTATAAGTATTAGTTCTCCCATGGTGAGTTACATCACAATCATACTCCCAAGGTCTACCCAACAACAAGTGACAATCATCCATGGGTATCACATCACCCCAAAGATTATCCTTATAAGTTTTTCCTACAGAAAATGGAACTTGGACACGCTTAGATACTGTTATCTCCCCACCATTTTTAAGCCACTGTAACTTATAAGGTTTAGGACGATTTTCAGTTTTCAACCCTAATTTCTGGACTGCGTCTTCAGCTATCAAATTATCACAACTACCCAAATCACATACAAAGGTGCAAACCTTACCCATAATGGTACAAGTTGGCTGAAAGATGTTGTGTTTGAGCCAATCATCACCATCAGCTTTAGGCGTTAAGCAAGAGCGCCTTACCACTAATTCACCCCACATCTCCAGACATATACTCCTCCTCATACTCGGGTTCTTCATCATAAACTGCATCTCCCTCAAAATCATCATAAAATACGTCATCATCTTCCTCAGGTTCAGCAAATAATTGTCTCTTCCCAGCCTTCTAACACTCCGACTGTCGGTGACCAGGTTCACCACAGTTAAAGCACATGAACCCACCACTATCGGTTTCTTTAGGAACTGATCCAGTATTCTCACCAACTGCTTTAGCCTGACTTGGGGCAAAACGTGATGTCGCGTTACTCGAACCAGAAGCACCTGCTATTGCAAGAAAAGACGAACTCCCCACTCGTCGGTTCTGCTTCACAAAAGTCAGTGCATGCTGATATGCTCATGTTAACAGAATCCATGATCTAGACTCTTAAACAACCAATGTATCGAGAGACAAGTTGATCTTCTGTCTCTTGAATGTCATTCCTTGCAATTAGTTGGTAAAATTCAGTTGTATAATCTTCAACAAACTTGGTCCCTTGTTTCAGATTTTGTAACCGTTGGTACATCATTCGTTGGTAGTTATGAGGAATAAAATTATCCCTCATGACCTTCTTCATCTTCTGCCAACTCGTGATCTTTGACTTCCCAACTCTGTTCCTCGTCAGTTTCAATTGTTGCCACCACGCGGGTGCCCTACCACGTAACTTGGTAGCAATCAACGAAACCCTTTTGTATTCTGGAACTTCATTGAATTTAAATACTCCTTCAATAACAACAAGGCAATCAATGAACTCATCAGGCTTCAAAGTGTCCCTATTAAACTCAGGAATACTAACCCTCATTCCAGTCTCCCAACGCCTATCATTATCCCCCTGCAATCTCTCATCCGTTGCCCTACTGACTGTTCATCAGCAGACGAACCATCACCAAACGGGTTTTCTTCCGGATCTACATCTTCATCCTCATGATGGCGATTACGAGGCCTCATATTGTTTATCAAATTGTTCATCTGGTCGGTCAATTGATCAACTAATTGATCGAATCGCTCCTCCATTCTGCCCATAATACGCTGCTCAAATTCTTGTTCATCCAAGTCCTGCAAAGTCCTGGTTTTCCTTGGAGGCATCTTAATCAGGAACTTCGGCTCTTGATACCAATTGATGTAGACTAAAAGACAAAGTAGCAAAGATAAGTAATTGAATCTGTTGATTCAAAAGAATGCCAGAAACAATTCTGCTAATAATCGTTGATAAGATATGGGTCAATTACAAAGCACACACAAAACATATACTCATACACATTGATCGTTATTTCAACACCACCACCACAACATCAGAAAAGATATGGGTCAATTACAAAGCAATTTTCCAATTATATATCATCATCTATTACTACAAGTGTACAATTTTGTTTTTTTTTTTTTTTTATCTTATCTATAGATGAAACAGTTTGGTTTTCGGGTGCTGGTTCAATCCGGGTCGACAAAAACTCGACAGTTTAATCCGGTTTAACTTTTGACAAAAACTCGACTTACAACGGATCAGTTACCTCTCCGGTTTCTCGGTTCAACCGATACAACTGACCGGGTGTCTTACTATTAAGGAAAGTGATTGGGACACTCTTAAAACTTATTAAGACACCCACAAGTACAAATAATTGATACAATAAATATTTACATTACAACTGTTTAATGCATCATTTGGAGTGTCCCTAGTATTAACCTAGCTGTACCACACCAACATAAAGAAAAGAATATAATTATCTCCACTTCATTGCTTTCTATTCCTTTTCACACACTAATTACACCTTCAAAAACACACACACACAATCATCTTTCACCAAAAAAACAAAAACCCCATAACAATCATCCATTAATCCCATGTGATCTAATCTTGTTCAATTTCTCAGTTTCAATAGTTTTTTGCACACCAACTGTTTGATATAATGTCTCAGTCGCTTAGTTGTTATATGTTATGCTATTCCTTGTTTTAAGGGTTTCACAATTGGTTAGTTACTGTTTTTTCATTCCATTCATTTAGGGGTTTTCATTTTATTCATACGCTAGTCGAAAAAACCTTAATGGCGCCCACTGAACGTAAGACCAAACACAAGCCCGAAGCTCTGTTTCATTAGTTTCCCGCAAGTTTTGTGAGATTGATGGCATTACCCGTAAGCACCTAACTGTCCACACACTTTACTACCCAAACCCCGCCTCTTTAACTAAAAGATTCCCATTTATCGAGTCTTTGACACTCAGAGGTCCCCCATCTCGTTTTATTAAACGATATCACCAACATATCAAAATCACCCCATGGATCCAACAACTAGCTCTCCACTTTAGGTCTTTGAAAGATCTTCATATTCGTTGTATGGTTGTTAATGATGAAGATCTCGAGACATTGGCCAGAACACGCGGTAACGGTTTAAGGAGTTTGAAGCTTAGTAAGTGTAAAGGGTTTTCCACAGATGGATTATTGCATGTCTCTAAGTATTGTAACCAATTGAAAACTTTGTGCTTGGGAGATACTAAAGATATTGATGTGAAAGATGGGATTTGGTTACATCAGTTGGCATTGAATAGCACGGTTTTGGAAATGTTCAAATTTAAGAATACAGATGTGTATAATGTAGAAGAAGATCTTACACTTCTTGCAAAAAACTGTTGTAGGTCTTTAATATCTTTGAAGATTGGAGCGTGTTGTCTAAGTAAACTAGGAGATGCCTTTAGATATGCTGTTAGGTTGGAACATTTTGGTGGAGATATGTGTGATGCGGAGAGTGACCTTGTTGGTTTCCAGTTTCCCCCTAATATACGCTCTTTAAGTGGATTTGAATTGTGGGAAACTCGATATACGAGTGTACTCCCTTTACTAAATCAGATGAGGATACTGAAACTTGGATTTTCTGATATGGATGAGGATAGCCAGTGTTTTTTGTTTAAGAGGTGCCCCAATTTAGAAGTTCTATATACCGAGGATGTCTGTGAAGACAGGGCATTGCAAGTTCTTGGTCAGTTTTGCAAGAAACTGCGCTCACTTTCCATTTCTACCCCTGTTACCCACATGGGAATGATTGCTTTGGCAAAAGGATGTACTAATTTGCAGTGTTTAACTATTGGCGTGGGAGATATTTCAAATGAAGCTCTTGAGTGTGTAGGAACACACTTGAAGAATCTTTGTAAATTCTGTATGCACTCAGATAACGTAGATGGGCCAACAAATCTTTCGCTAGACATTGGGATTCGGGCTATGCTAATAGGTTGCAGCAAACTCGAAAAGCTAGATATCGCTCTTTGGCATGGGGGATTGACAGGCGTGGGATTGGAATATATCGGGAAGTATGGTGCTACTTTGAGGTCTTTGTCTCTTACTAGTATAAGAATTTCTAATGCAGGACTTGTGAAGTTATCACAAGGGTGCCCAAGATTGAGAAAGCTAAATTTATGGGATTGTCCCTTTAAGGAACAAGCTGTTACCGGTATTGTGTTTAATATACCTTCTCTAAGGTATGTTTGGGTTTATGTTGGTGATTTTGATCGTACTATTTTGGCACTTACGCGTCCAGAGTTTCAACTTTAAAAACATTGGTATGTATCTTCTCTCATTTACTTGCAAATTCTTGTTCTTTTCCTGTTATTATTCGTTTTTATTACTTTCCGTTAGTTGTTAGTAACAGTGTCTTACTTTCGGAGTTTTTGTAGTCTTGGAATATCATGATTGTGAAATTCTATTACTTGCTTTTTATTTTCTGATTAGCACAAATCAGGTTTTTATGACTTTTCTATTAGACCAGATAAGGGGGTTCTATAAATCTCAAAAGCCTAGACACACCTAGAGGATTGCAGCATCCCAATTTTAGATACCCCTAGCAATGAATAAAGACAATATATTAAAGAGTGGATAGAGTTTATATAATTGATTTCAAATATTATCGAGTGGATAAATTAAAGAGTGCATAAAGTCGCAGAAACATACAAACGTGTACAGTTCTTTACTTCTTCTCTTTAAAAGATTCATGTGTGCTAAGATGGAGTAATTACACAAAATGTGCACTACTTGAGTGTATAGTTGTTGCACCATACTTCTGATGGTGACCGCATGGTCATCCACACTTAAAGTGAAATGAGTATACAAGAGGAAAATGAAAGCTAATGAAATTAGATAGATGACTTGGGAAAATATAGTCAAAAATCAGTACTCAATGTTGATCACAGATACGAGCTTTGTTGATTAAGGCACTTCATGAATTTGTTAATCTTTATAATTGAGAGAAATAAAACTCAGTTTTTGAATGTCGATTAAATATATGCTTCCACAGTTCTTTCTATCACCCTCTGAATTTGTTTATCTTTATCGATCATATAAATATAGGAAGAATGGCAGAAGTGATGTAATGGCATGAAGAGAAAACGGCTAAAATGAAGAGTAAGCACAAGAATGGCATGAAGAGTAATCTATATTGCATCTGGAATGCCTTGTTTTGTTTGCCAAGACTAATATTAGCTTATTTTGGTGTAGGTTGTAATAAAACTTGTTTGGGACTTGTAAAACTTTGACCTGTTTAGCATTGTATGTCATGCACCTCTTGTTTCGTTGGAGTTTATGTATCGATCTAACCCACTTTGACTTGTGCTGAAAAAACCTACCCATTTTGACCCAACAAGAAAATATAGTCAATGGTTGCAGAAGGAGAGTTGGTCTTTGCTTTGGGTAATAATGTTGTGATTTAGTTTTGAATATAAACCAAGGAGATACAAGGTTGGACTTAATGCGCGCAGCTATGGGTGGGTATTGGTGTTTGGATTGGACTGATTGTCTGATATATCATAGAGGAGTGTTATAATCTCATTAGTTCACCACTTCATTGTTCAAGCAATTAAGTAAAAACAGAGGTAGTTCAGTTGTTGATGTAATATGGGAATCCCAGTTCTTACGGGCAAAGAGGAAGTCCAGTATTAGTATCCTCGGGTTAATGTGGTATACAAGAAACTAAGGACAGAGAAAAAGTATCCAAAGGAGTGAGAATAGTGTCTCTTGAACCGTTGAACGTGTTGTCATGGCGGGACTTGGTATCACCCGTCGCCAAAAGAAAGCCAGTCAGCGCAAAGGTTGCGATAAGCAGAAACGTAACGAAAACAAGGACCAACGGACGAGGCCTTGCATTGTATACTTTTACCAGTACATTAACCCCCCTTCCCTGTTTTTCTTGTTGTTCACTGTATGAAATTAAATCGATCACTTTCGTTTGCTGTTACGGGAAACAGTGGCAATACTTTGTCCATCAATAGATGTCACTTTGGATTTGTGACCAGATAGGACCTTGACGGCTTAAAATCTGTTGATGACCATTCGTTAGCAGTCGAAGCCGTTACCAATAAATATCCCATATCCCCCATTCGAGGCTCAAATTTAGTTCGAGAAATAGATTTGCATGGACAGGAATTGTGTACAACATCTCTTCTTCCTGAAATCCCAAATTCTAAAAGTATATCTTCACCCCCTGTTGCTAAATGATACGCGTTTGGTGCAAAGCTAATACCCAAAACCGGCTTCACATGACGTTCCAAAGCAAGGATGCTTCTTCCCGACTGTCACATGAGCCAACACATCAAGCCCACAAGGCGCTGCAACTGAGCGAGCCATCAGGGTGAAAAGACAAACTGTATGCACTTCGGCTATGACCATGTTGATAAAGCAAATCTCCTCCATGTGTTTTGAAATCAACATCTTTAGGATTTGTGTTTGTATCGATACTATAACTTAAACTTGGGCCTAAAAGGAAAGCCTGTTATACAATACGCTAGTATGTAAAACACACACACCTAAAAGGAAGGCCTGTTATACAATATGCAAGTATTATAAGAGTGTTCGGTTCTTATTAGTGTTTATCGTTAAGCCAAACTAAACACCATAATGGCACCAACAACAGTTGGGGAGGAAGTTTTTGACATAGTCGTACCTTATATCAAGGACCGACACTCTCTTTCGTTAGTTTTCCGTAGGTTTTATGAGATTGACGGCATTACGCGTAAGCGCCTAACTGTACATGCTCATTACTACCCAAATCTTGCCTCTTTAAGTACAAGATTCCCATTCGTCGAGGCGTTAACACTAAAAGCTCCCCCATCTTTTGTGAATAATACAGATGATTCTGGTGGTATCCGAATCACCCAAAAGTGGATTGAACAATTTGCTCTCGAATTTAGGTGTTTGAAAGAACTTTTTATTTGTGGTCTGGTTGTTCTTGATAAAGACCTCGAGACATTGGCGAGACCACATGGTAAGGATTTAAGGACTTTGAAGATTAAGAAGTGCGAAGGGTCAAAGATATGTTTATGCCTTTTTTCCTATCACCAATTGAATTTGTTAATCTTTATTGACTCGTATAGGAAGGTGCAAGTTGAAAAGGAAGTCTCCAACCAGTGACGAAATATAAGAAAAATAAATGTCTGAGATGATTGAAATGTTTAAACAAGCTTCACGTCTGGAATAATTTGTAGCTTGTTTCGATATAGGTTTAGTCATTAGGTTGCCTAAGCAAATTTTGAGTCGTTTATCGTTGTATGCCATGCTACAGGTTTACTCCTGAGTCGTTTATAGTTTTTGTTACATTCTTTTAGTTTTACTCAATGCATTGTTGTGTTTGTTGAGTGGCTGTTGCTCATTTACTTGCACTTACGTTAGTTAATTATTGTACGTACCGCAACCAATAGTTTTTGTTTTGTTTTTCACCTTACAAGTTTTTGTTTCCTGGTTTGTGCTTGGCAATAACAATAAGACAACATATTACTACGTTATATTGTACTTCAGGTAAAAAAACAGAAAATTCCCTTGATCTTGGGAGGGTTGCTGGGATCAACTTGTCTTTTCGTTCAGGTGCCGAAGAGTGGAGGCTGACCCGGCTTCTAGTGTTAGTTTTTTAATAGGCTGACATGTTCGCTTGACTGCTCCAATATGTTATACACATGCGTAAGTAAATGAGTAATTTCAACATTCATCTTGAAAGGTCGCTGAAGGATTCAAAGATTCAGGACAAAGTGATACACTTCTGTCCTTAAATGTCGATGAGGTCGGGAGTGTGATACAGTTCCACTCCAGCCTTTGCGGTTATAGCGCCAATTTGGTTTTATAAATGAATTGTGATGAAAGTAGTAGGATGTTTTCTCACCTCCTCTTCTGTCTTTTTAAGTGCTAGTGCACTGAAAGGTATGAAACTTCCGACATATTCCTTCGCCAATCACGAGAGTGACCCGAGACCTAGACAAAACATGAGTAGGGTGTTATTGGCATAGATTATATATATATGATGTAGGTTGTTAGCAGAGAGTGTGAGTCACATTGCGCATACAAGGATTACAAGACTGAAACAAACTAGATTAAAACGACTGATCTATGATCAAAGCTAGAGAGAACAACGAATGAGCAAACTGACTGATCCTGAGCCCTTAGTCCAAGTTTTATAGCACCACAAGAATCAGCAAAGCAAATGACAACCTTAATCCGTGAAGAAACATACATACACAAACTGCTGTTTTATTGTACCCCTCCTTTGTTAATAACCAAATCTACTGTTGTCTTGTACGCTTCCTCTGTTCTTCCTTTTCGGCATATTTTGCACCCAAACTGCAAAAATCCATTTAGATACTTGAGATGTGCTTTCTTAAACAGATGCAACCTCAACGAGGGATAACGATGAGTGGTCGCAATCCGTTGAATGAGCTATGTTGTGATCCTTCATGACCGGTCAATCAATCAATTATCTAGAGTCTTAAATGGAATTTGTTTTGATAGATTTCTTCTTCTCCTGTCTATACCATCTTTTCAACAAATCAACACACTTCTATATTGTTATTAATAGGTCGTCCTCCATCGCCACCTATGGCATCATCACGCAACAGGAATGGTGGACCATATGGTCACGGAAACAACGGCAGGGATGTAAAGCCCCTCGGCGTGGATATCTGTAAGGAAAGGTCTAGTAATAGGCTAAGTGGCGGCATAATTTCCATAACAGTTTTATCAGCAGCTGTAACTGTGGTTCCAGTCTCCGTTGCTGTTTGGGTTCTATTGGTTAAACGTAGAGAAGGGTCCCAATCAGGACACAACCCACCAGCTACGTCACAAAATTATCAGGGGTTGGTGGATCAACAATAGGAAGTGGGCCTGAGTTAGCTTTATTATCATTCCGGTCTAATATAGCTTACAGAGGATCTGCAAAGACGTTCAGCTCAACTGATATGGAAAAAGCAACTGATAATTTTAATGAGTTGGCTGTCTTAGGCGAGAGTGGGTTTGGGCGGGTTTATAGTGGGACCCTTGAAGATGGGACTAACGTTGCTGTCAAGGTACTTAACGTGATGATAAGCAAGGGGGTCTTGAATTCCTGGCTGAAGTTGAGATGCTTAGCCGACTACACCACAGAAATATGGTTCGGTTGCTTGGCAATTGTACAGAGAAGAGAAACCGGTGTTTGGTTTATGAGATAATCCCCAACGGAACCGTTGAATCTCACCTGCAAGGTATGAAATGCTCGACTTTCCAAAGTCAGATGCTGGACTTGCAAAAGTCAACTGTTTTGACTTTTTTTGTGCTCTAATTAATTTTTTTTATGAGAATAGTTTTAATGCCAAATGTTTCTACTTTTTTGTTTTTAACAACGATGGTCTATAATTAAAGTGAGATTTTCTTTGTTAGGGATTGATAACGAAGTCTCACTACCGGACATGAAGATTCAAGCCAAGAGTTATACATAGACACTTAAATTCTAGAAATATAACATGACTTTACTTAAAATTTCTGATTTTGGTTGGGCTCGATCCGCTTTAGATGAAGAAAACCAACATATCTCAACATGTGTCATGAGCACTTTCGGGCACGCTTTTCTGTATCTGTAAATGAGTACATTATATCCTTGGCCGGTTAGGAACCCGCCGTGTCCAAATTTACTTAAACTTCTTTTTCATTTGATTTCAGATATGTGGCTCCCGAGTATGCAATGACAAGCCATCTTTTTGTATAGAGTGACGTTTATAGCTACCTCCTTGAGCTCCTAACAGGAAGAAAATTTGCTGATATGTCAATCCCGTCGGCCAAGAAAATTTAGTTGCGTGGGTCCGACCCCTCCTCCCAACACTAGAAGGTCTAAACTTGCTTATTGATCTGTCACTATCTCCTGAAGTCCCATTCAACGGTATAGCCAAAGTAGCTGCGACAGCATCAATGTGTGTACAGACTGAAGTATCACACTGACCCTTCATAGGTGAGGTGGTTCAGGCCTTGAAGTTGGTCTGTAACGAGTGTGAAGAAACACGAGACTTAATGCATATCCAGAGATATTCAACCCGAATTCAATACTTAGGACTCTGATCACTGAATATTCAACCGAGCTTTAATAACTCGAATTGAGGATCAGCCATTGCTATAACTGTACGAAACAGATCCGTTACTGGCCTTCCTGGTGTGCTAAGTTAATGCATTTATACCTATTTACACACTAGGAATCATTTATGAACTACTTTCCTCATATTACTAGTTGATGATCCTACTATACACTTGTATCTAGTTAACTAACCTAGATGGATATTGAACATGATCTACTTTCCACGTAGAACATTTATCGTGTATATGTACGTATGAGTGATTATTCACGTTTATCCATTTGGTTGTAGCTTCCTATCTTATAGAATACTTGTCAATGAACTATTCCAGTCTTGTTAAATGTTAAACACTTGTGCAGATTTTTGGCTGTTGGAAATTTGAAGTTGGGAGCTTTAGTTATACGTCAAGACCAACATTTTGAATATCATATCAGTACCATCAAGTGGCCTGTTTCTTTCGACGACCCGACCCACCTCTCATGGGTATATTAGACATTAGTAGGAACCGCTTAAGAACTTTGCTTCGTTCTAGATATTTTGTGGGCTGTGTCATGAAACTGAACCGTAAAGGAGCGCTGTTCATTATGGTGATCAACTAAGCTGTTCATTATATATTTTCTAGTTCTGAAATCTCCAATGCTTCCCCGTCTTTCTCACTCTGAGCTGTTCTTAAAGCTATATCATGCAGGTTTTGGTTTTCGAACTTCTATGGTTTTACAAAGTATACCATAAGTTTTCATTGAGTTCATATCAGATTTGCAAAGATGACTTATGATCGCACCGGATGTCCGAAACCATGGTTCCCGAAGAAAAATATAAAAATTAGCTTCTTGTTGGTGGCTTTCTTGGATCAGCTAAGGCTTATAAAAACATGATCATCAAGATCAAAGGCATATTACCTCCTTATGACATTACAATGAAATTAGCTGATCAATAAGAAGCTAAACTAAGATTTTGTAAGCAACAATGTCGTTGTAGTATAGTGGTAAGTATTCCCGCCTGTCACGCGGGTGACCCGGGTTCGATCCCCGGCAGCGGCGTCACTGTTTTATTTTTATGACAAAAGTCGACCAACAACATAAAAATTGGCTTCGCCCGGGTTCGAACCGGAGACCTTCAGTGTGTTAGACTGACGTGATAACCAACTACACCACGAAACCTATGTATGTTTTTATTGTCGAACTTTTATTAATTGCGAGCTGAGTTTCTTATTTTCAAACATAATGTTGCACCAGAACAAAATATTTTCTTTTTTTTTTGTTTAGGCCCATAAAACACACACCACAAAACATAATGTGTTAGACTGACGCGATAACCAACTACACCACGAAACCTATACTCTTTTGTGAAACTATATAATTATCGATCACACTATAAAAAAAGGAAGAAATGGAAACCGATTTAGTATGTAAATAAGGTGCTTTCAGATTCAAACCAGAAAATACATATGTGCAAAACCTAAGTACAAGAAAGATAAAAGAAAAGACTTTTAACTTTTAGTAATAACGAGCACAAAGGGTGCCCCGCATTGTGATGGAACCACTTCTGACTTAGTTTTTGTATTTTTTCGTTTGCCGAAAATTTATTCTCTTTGTTGTGCAGTTTCTATAAATGCCTTTTCAATCATAATTTTCCTAGTTTTTATAAATGCCTTTGAGTGAATCTGACAAGCCTGAACCGATTAAGCTAGTTACACCACATCATCGCAAAAAAAAAAAGACAAAGTTGATCAAGGACCCAGACCGGACCAATACCATTTTGGTCCGGTCAAGTTTTGAACTATTTTGATCCTCGGTCCGGTCCGGACACAATGCTCAGCTCTATTCGCACCACTCATTATAGTTTCTAGTTTTAACCAATATTTTGAAAATCAAATTTTAAATTGACCTGATCGAACTATCGGGTCATCAGATCAAACAGTTTGACTCAGGTCAACCGCCTTTTTTTTAAAAAAGATTTCTATTTGCAACGATTACAAAAAAAAATTATATATATAAATCATAAAGTCTTTCGGAAATTCCTTACTTCGGTTTCCCTTTTGGGTCGCTTTTTGTCGGTTCCGAGCTGATGCTCACCCCTTGTTGTGCTATGAGATGCTGAGGTTACTCCACAGGTTGTTTAACTTTGTCATAGCTAAGTAATTGTCCTGAATGAGTTTAAGTTACCTATATCTGTAATTATGTATGTATCTGTCTCAGCTTATATGCTTAAGAAATCCTCCATCTCTAAAGGTTAATTTAATGAAACTTGTTAGAATAGATAGGATGGTCACTGAACAAAATCTATTCGGTTTTCGATAATTTTTCCTCATGAATTTATCTCTATTTTTTTCAAGTTTGTAAAATAGAATATACCTTGTTCCTCATGTCATACTCAAACCTGATTACCTGAGGATTAAGCATACTGCACCGCATGACGCCCAAATGCTGCTAGTGACAAGAGAGCCAATGATAGATCTATTAAGCCCCTCAATGTTGCGGTATACAAATGAAACGTTCCCACCTGCAGGTAGGATTGAATCATTGAAAGCATACAAGAGCATAAGTATTAACGAAATGACAATTTTCAAAATGTAGAAAAGGTAATTTAAAGTAAAAAATACCAGAGCAGGAAGGAATCTGTGCCAAGCAAGAGGCGACTTAGAAAAACCTCCAGCTTTAGACAAATCATTCAGTCAATTCACGGTAATCTGTTACTTTCACTGCTGACAGACGTGCATCGGTTAACCTATTCGTGATCAAGTTATATAGTTATTTTTGTGCTGACATAGTCTTCTGAACTTCATATGGAAGAACTAATTACCTTTTCTAGGTAAAATTTAAATTTGTGCGAAATAGTTGCACAAATAATAATCTGTTAGTTGCACTGCTTGGCAATGGCATCACCAATGTATGTTTCACTTTACACCTCCATTAGTATCTGAGCTGGTTTTAGAAATGGCTGCCGGACTTTCAATGAAATAAACTCAAGTTCAAATTGTGGGAGCAAATAAAGACAACGAAGATTCAGAAAAGACGGTTCTTATGATCAACTTGGTATCCCTTGGTGAAAATTTTGAAAACTTCACCGCGTATGTAACAAGTCCCTATTAAGTCATCTCTTTTGGGGGATTATGAAGTTTTGTCCGTGAAGTATCCAGGTACCTCTATACTAAGAATGGGTCGGGAGGGTCTGGGCAACAGTTTAGAACAAGCCTTTAATAGCCCGGGTTGACTCTAACACACTTTGTTATCCATTTAACCCGTTTCTGTTGTTAGATGTCCTTTTTTATCCGTTTGCCAGAATGTATAAAACAAACCAAGTCAACTCATTAATAGTTAAATTGGTCGAAACTAACATGGTAACAGGTTCGGGTTGAAACCGGCCCTTTCAGCAACTATTCACGTCACGGGATTGGTTGAAATGGCGTTCTTAAGTCACATCTATTGGCTCAGCCCATAATTATAGTAAATGTCTTGAAACATTTAGATCAACACCTAAACTGCATGAAGCCGAACAAAGTTTGAACAACAAAATGGTGTTTAGTATGCACCACCATAAGTGTATGCTTTGATTTTTCAACAGGATGCTCTTGTTTTATAAGCAAGGTTACAATCAAGGATTATGGCTGAAACAAGTGCCTTTTAAGTCCTCTCTTTTTTTGCGTGTATGAAGTTTTGTTTGTTAAGTATCCGGTTATTTCTATACTAAGAGATCGAGATATCACCCGGGTCGGGAGGGTTTGGGAAACAGTTCAAATCGAGCATTTTTCAGTATAAAATACAAGCGAAGTGGACTCATTAATAGTTGAATGGGTCGAAACAAACATGGTAACAGGTGCGGGTTGAAACCGGCCCTTTGAACAATTATTCACCAGGGTGGGAGTGGTTGAAACAGGCTTTTTAGTTGTAGTAAATGGGTCGAAATTGTATGATATCGAAAGTCAAACTGAAGTTCTCTTCACATATAATCATAATCATTTGTTTATTGATAGGTGTTCCTCCATGGCCACCTGTGCTATCATCAGGAAACGGTAATGGCAGGTGGACCGTATGGTCACGAAAACAATGGCAGGGACATAAAGCCCCGCAGTGTGGATATCAGTAAGCAAAGGTCTAGCAATAGGAAGTGGTGGCATAATTTTCATTATAGCTTTATCAGCAGTTGTAGTCGTGGTTCAAGACTCCGTTGCTGTTTCGCTTCTATTGGTTAAGCATAGGGAAGGGGCATAATCAGGACACATCCCATCAGCTACTTTACTATCCATCACAAAATCCTCAGGGGTTGGTGGATCAACGATAGGAAGTGGGCCTGAGTCAGCTTCATTATCATTCTGGTCTAATATAGCTTACAAAGGATCTGCAAAGACGTTCAGCTCGAGTGATATGGAAAAAGCAACTGATAATTTTAATGAGTTGGGTGTCTTAGGCGAGGGTGGGTTTGGGCGTGTTTATAGTGGGGCCGTTGAAGATGGGACTAAAGTTGCTGTCAAGGTACTTAAACGTGATGATAAGCAAGGGGGTCGGGAATTCCTGGCTGAAGTCAAGATGCTTAGCCGGCTTCACCATAGGAATTTGGTTTGTACCGAAGAAAAATACCGGTGTTTGGTTTATGAGCTAATACCAAACGGAAGCGTTGAATCTCACCATCACGGTATGAAATGCTTGACTTTCCAAAGTCAAATGTTTGACTTGCAAAAGTCAACTATTTTACCTTTTTTGTGCTTTATTTTTTTGTTTATAAGGATGGTTTTATTTCATGTGAATTTAAGTGAGATTTTGTTTGTAGGGATTGATATGGAAGTTGCACCACTGGATTTGGGGCCCGCTTGAAAATAGCTTTGGGTGCGGCTCGCGGGTTAGCTTACTTGCATCAAGATCCAAGCCCAAGAGTCATACATAGAGACTTCCAAGTCTAGAAACATTCTGCTAGAACATGACTTGACTCCTAAAGTTTCTGATTTTGGTTTGGCTCGATCTGCTTTAGATGAAGAAAACCAACATATTTCAACACATGTCATGGACACTTTTGGGTACGTTCTTTTTCTCTGTGAAATTAGTACTTTACAGGTCAAGTTTAAATTCAGATGAGCTTTCTCTCAGTACAAAAGTCAGATTATATATCTTGGCCCATTAGGGAACCCACCGTGTCCAAACTTTCTTAAACTTCTTTCACTTGATTTCACGTACGGCTCCCGAGTATGCAATGACAGGCCATCTTCTTGTAAAAAGTGACGTATATAGCTACGGAGTGGTACTTATTGAGCTCTTAACAGGAATAAAACCCGTCGACATGTCAATGCCATCGGGCCAAGAAAACCTTGTCGCTTGGGCACGTCCCCTCCTCCCAACACCAGAAGGTCTAAACTTGCTGATTGATCCGTCACTATCCCCTGAAGTCCCATTAGACAGTTAGCCAAAGTAGCAGCTACAGCATTAATATGTGTACAACCTGGTCCTGAAGTATCACACCGACCCTTCATGGGTGAGGCGGTTCAGGCCTTGAAGTTGGTCTGCAACGAGTGTGAAGAAACACGAGACTTGGGCTCATGGACTTGTAGCCAAGAGGATCTGACTTCCTTGGACTTTGATCCGCGGGCCGGTACAAACTCAGGCCACAGCCCAGACCCAGGCCCGTCATATTCCACCTATCCAAGCTATGAATCTCCACTTGATGTGGAGAGCGGGTTTTCGGGTCTTGGGCTAGATGTACATTCGTATAGGATAACTTCAAGTTCTGGCCCATTGAGGCCTAGGAGACGTTTGCAAATTTTGGAAAAGGTGAAGAGATTTACGGGGACCTTTTGAAGCTGTTGTCACGGTCACGTTGACTTTTTTTGAGTTATTTTTTTCTTTACTTTGACCATGGTCAGCCCAACCCGTCGGGTTTGCAAGAAAATTGCCGAATGAGATGTACAGAAAAAGTGTTGCATTGTAGAGCATCTTCAATGGCTCAAGCAACTAATAGCTTTTCACTATTCCATAGAGTCTGTATTTCCTTGGTATAGTTTAAATACACACTGCAGCAGCACAAGAGGTTCCGGTTCTCTATAAAAGTAATCTTTGTGTAAATTTTATGAAAGTTTTGTGCACCATCAGGTAGATACTATAAAAACTTTTCTCATACAAATGCATTTAAGTTTAGCGTTTGGTTTATTACTCGGGGATGTTCATGAGTATCGAATAGAAACGAACCTTTCAAAACTGTTGTTTGGTTCATTAGTCAAATTTTGATATTACCTTAGATGCTATTGTTTCTTGTTGCCAAGCGTCTGGTATAAAATGATAGGCAACGTAAATACAGTTGAACAATATACGCAGTTAGTTAAAAAGATGGGCAACATAACAAAGTAACGTTCCTCATTTCGGATGATTTCTACATGAACCATCGTTCTGATTTCGGTTGAATTTAGCATATTTAGTAGTGCTTCACTGATTACAAAAAAAATACTATTAATAGACTAATCACAAGTAAATGGGCCAAAATCGTCTCATACAGGAGATCGTAAGCATCTAAAAATAATTGTCTTACAGAAAGAGAGGTTATGGTTTCTGGTGAAAGCTGGTACTATAGGGCAAAGGGCTACAATAAGGCCCTTATCCGCTAGCTATGGAATGTGATAGTTCTGTTTCGATGTTAGCTGACGATTAGTTTAAAGTGCTATTAATACAAATGATGGTTCGGTTTAGCCATATGGACTACTGAAGTTAAACCATCGTGTGTTGTATAATAATGTCGAGTCAAATACTTTCGTATGATGATTAAGAATGTTTTATAGTGCAGTCCAAGAACTTTGTACTCGGATAATCTTGTTCTTGATAATCACCGATTTTGCATTGTATCGATGTATTATTTTGGGTAGTGTTGCTCGAATATACAAGTTGCTTGCATCACTAAGTTGGTAAAATGGAAGCTAATTAGCCCCTTTACTAGATTGGAATAGAAATCCGAATATAGATGAATTGTTACTTAAACATGTAATCATCATTGATAGTACAATTTACATGCTAACATAATTCAGGACAAAAGAAAAACATAAAAAATTTATTAAGCTATATGACTTATGACCAGACATGATACAAAATCGACCCAGCTAGCAGTCTAGCACTATGTTACGGATACATGCATCTTCATCCAAAGTCGATCATCCACTGACAATAACTCTATGACTTGGCGCATTGTTGGCCTTTCCTGTGGGTTGTAGTTCAAGCATGCTCGTGAGACATTCAAAATTGAATGAGCTAGTTTCTCAACTAGAGATGATGGTCGTGGAATCCGTCTATCTCCTACATTGACTAGTAATAGATCATCAGTAGACAATGTGTTGTGTATGGCTGGGCGTCTGCCCCTTTTCTGCCAACCAAAACCTGGAAGGGTTTCCTGTTTCGCCATGGTTTTACTAAGGCAGTGGGATAATATGTGTATAGCAGTGGGAATAAACAAACGATTGAAAGGTATTTGCACAAGACACGATTTAAACTAACAGTAATATTATTGATTCAATGTTAAAGAGTTTTTACATCGTCCTAATCTATATATACAGAATAAACAGTCGTGTCTGTTTATTTGTTATGCGACACAACGATTGACAAGTTAGTTAAATAACTGTCAACCGCTAACCCTAATGGGCTTTAACAGACTTTACTGTTTTCTTGGGCTGGACCTAATACATATTTACAATACAGACTTTTAATACAGTACAATGTCTTATACGAATGTTACAAATACAGAAACATAAAAACAAGTCTTCAGGGATTAGCAGTCCAACATATTCCCCCTTAATACGTGAAGGCTTGTTGTACGGCTTGCATCTTTCTTTCCTTCCATCAAGTGACAACTATGAAGTCATCGCTTGTCGCTGAACTTGAATCATCCAAACTTAAGAGCGGTGCATACTTGTTATGATATCCATGGTGTTCCTTCTTGCTATTTTGGCCCTCGTCATCCAACACTATTCCAAAGTGTTCAATCGCTTTCTTTCCTTTTAGACCTGCCGAAGAGTCTTCGTTCTTACCTCGGTTCGTTGGGTAAGGGCTAAGATCCTTGTCTTCTTCTACCTTCGTCGTAGGGACTCTTGCAGTCTTGTAGTAGGAAACGAAAACATCCAAATATGAAGTATACACATCCTTGATTGCATCTCCATCTTTACGGTTGAGGCCAAGTATTTCAGCAATCGCTCCAAATTCATTACAGAAATTGACGCTAAGGTATCCACCCATGCAGTCCATTATTTTGTAGAGGTCAAATAAGTGGACGGTTGTGCCAAGTATGGACGGTGGTAGGGGACTTGGTGTTTCTTTCTTGAGATAATGGGCATAGAACCAAGTGTAATAAGCCATGAAACGCTCCCTAAAGTATCCCCAATCTGAAGTAACTATCTTATCATCTTTGATTAAGTCTAAGAACGAAAAAAAGTCATGAAACGAATGATTTTCTGTTTCTACCGTATGATCTTTGGTTTCTTCTAGGCTTCTCTCCGCGCTCTCAAAGTGGCTTTCTAAGAAATCGTCTTGTTTCTTTCTTAACGCATCTAGATTCAAACTGTTTCCCTTTTTTTTCTTGAACATATACTCTAATCTAATCCTATCTCCTTCTTCTATCAACTCAAACCCTTGTTTTCTTAGGAGATCATGCGAAAGGATGTTTAGAGTGACTTCGGGGGCGTAATAAACCCCGGGTATTAAGTAAGGTTGAAACGAGTTTTCTAGTAATACCTCTCCTATCCCGTAAGTGAATAAGAATTGCTTAGTGGGTTCATATTTATTGACTAAGAATTCTTCAAATATGTTACGAAATGAATTAAGATTAGAGCAGTAGTGATTTTGGGAGACCTTACTGATGTACCAAAAGTCGTTCCAAGTGCCTTCGTCGGATCCCTTGAGAATTCCGTCAGTGGGCATGTGGATTGACTCCGGATATTTTAGCATATAAGGCACGGGCTGATTCTGGGGACAGTCCCTTTGAATGTGTCCTTCGCCTTTACATATGTAGCATATGACGATTTGGTCTTCATCAATTTCTGTTTCAGCCTTTGTCTTCCCAAACGAATGCATCTTCTTGTCTTCTGCCATGATCGGGCAAAGTTTCATCGGGTGCCCATTCGTTTTACAGTAAAAACAGCGAACGCTCTTCCTTTCTCCTTTATTAATTGAGGAATTAAAAGCCTCAATTTCCAGTAACTTATCCTTCAACATTTCCTTACAGCTTTTTGTAATCTGCATAACACATCGGTTAATCTTGTATTCTTTCTCTCTTCTCGTTCGTCTTCTAATTGATTCGAGATCCGAGATCCTTCCATGGTTTTCCCCAGAGCGTTTGCTCTGATACCAGATGTTGTGTATGGCTGGGCGTCTGCCCCTTTTCTGCCAACCAAAACCTGGAAGGGTTTCCTGTTTCGCCATGGTTTTACTAAGGCAGTGGGATAATATGTGTATAGCAGTGGGAATAAACAAACGATTGAAAGGTATTTGCACAAGACACGATTTAAACTAACAGTAATATTATTGATTCAATGTTAAAGAGTTTTTACATCGTCCTAATCTATATATACAGAATAAACAGTCGTGTCTGTTTATTTGTTATGCGACACAACGATTGACAAGTTAGTTAAATAACTGTCAACCGCTAACCCTAATGGGCTTTAACAGACTTTACTGTTTTCTTGGGCTGGACCTAATACATATTTACAATACAGACTTTTAATACAGTACAATGTCTTATACGAATGTTACAAATACAGAAACATAAAAACAAGTCTTCAGGGATTAGCAGTCCAACACAATGTTGGTAGAGATGATATAAGTTCTCCAGGATGCTTTCCCATAATCACTTCGAGTGCAACAACTCCAAAACTAAACACATCGCATTTCTCTGTCGCCACCATAGTATAAGCAAGCTCTACATGGAAGGAAACATGAGATACAAAAGAAATTGTTATATCGGATCATGATTAGGGGTAACATAGATAAATCTGAAACTTGAGAAGAAATATGCATAGATAAGTTTAAAATATATGGCAGTTACCTGGAGCAATGTAGCCATAGGTGCCTACAACCGCAGTCCAATTCGACGAATCCTGCTTTAGAAGCTTCGCTGTTCCAAAATCCGAGATGTGTGACCCATAATCAGAATCGAGAAGGATATTAGCTCCAGAAATGTCTCTATGAATTATAGGCGGTGTGCAATCATGGTGCATATAAGCCAAACCATTCGCTACAGCCCTAACAATTCTTACCCTTTTTAGCCAATCCATTTCCTTTGCTGTGTTATCACTACTTAAGAGCGACTTTAGACTTCCCTTCTCAAGATATTCGTAGATCAAAAATGAGTGGCGAGAATGGAAGCAATATCCATAGAGTTTAACTATGTTTTTGTGCCTTATGTTTGTTAATGCCCGTACCTCATTTAGAAAGCCTATATGATCGTCATTCTCAGATGATGAATGAAGTTTCTTGACAGCTACTAAATTGTTGGGTTGTAACTCAGCTTTATACACAGTACCGTACCCTCCTGTCCCAATACAATATGCATCATCAAAATCATTTGTTGCCTTGATGATTTCATCATACATCGCCTGTCCATCAAAACTTGTTATTGCGAAAATTTTGCCACCTTCCTCGCCTAATGGTTTCTGTGGAGAAGTTCTCTTTCTACGTCGATAAGAAATGAAGAAACAAATGAATAAACCAAGTAAAAGAGCCGCAAAAAGTGGGGCCATAGTTACAAGGATGAGCGTATGATGAAAACGGTTGCTTTTCTTCTTTATCTTTTGACTTTCACAAAGTTTCAAGCCTGTAGTATTTCCACACAGAAAACGATTTCCTTGTAATGCTTCTCCAGACACATTTAGAAAGACAGCATAAGGTGGAACGGGGCCTGTGAGCTCATTGTAAGACAGGTCTATATCGATCCCTCTTGGCAGGTTACTGAAACCATTAGGAATAGAGCCAAATAGCTTATTGTGAGAAAGATTCATCATTACCAGACTTTCTAAACTTCCAATTTCCGATGGTATCTCTTTTGTGAGTGAATTCCAAGATAAATCAAGAACATTGAGTTGACGCAATTTACCGATCTCTGATGGAATATTTCCGCTAAGGTTGTTATTACTAAGATATATGTGATTGATTTGTACCCAATCACCAATAAATCTTTGTAATGACCCGTTTAACCTATTTTTTGATAGGTCCAGAGTAAGGAGGCCATGCAGTGATCCAAGCTCTTGAGGTATAACACCTGAAAGGTTGTTATCGCTCAAGTTTAAGTATAACAAACTTTTCATCTCCCCGAACTCCTTTGGAATCTGGCCAGACAGCTGATTTGTGTACAGCATTAGCTTAATCAATTGCAGACTTCCAATTCCTTGTGGTATAGGACCGAATAACTTGTTCACACTGAGAGACAGCATCTGAAGGCTTCTCAGATTTTTTAATGATGAAGGAATTGAACCATTGAGGTGATTTTCTCTCAAATTTAATACAGTAAGAGACTTCATATTCCCTAATTCAGTAGGAATTGGCCCAGACAGTTGATTATAGCTCAACAATAACTGAGTGAGGGACTTTATATTCCCTAATTCAAAAGGAATGGGTCCAGATAGTTGATTTCTGTGCAGATATAGGATATTCAGATACTTCAAATCACCCAATGATGAAGGGATTGGACCATTGAGTTGATTATAGCTCAAATCTAATATTGCGAGAGCGCTCATATTACCTAATTCAATCGGAATGGGTCCAGAGAGTTTGTTATACAACAATTGAAGCAAATTCAAAGACTTCAGATCTCCTAACGATGAAGGAATTGAACCAGTGAGTTGATTTTCGCTCAAATCTAATTGAATGAGAGACTTCATATTCCCTAATTCAATTGGAATGGGTCCAGAGAGTTGATTTGTGTACAATAAAAGGACTTCTAAAGACGTCAAATTACCCAACGATGAAGGAATTGAACCATTGAGTTGGTTTTCGCTCAAAGATAATCCGGTGAGAGACTTCATATTCCCTAATTCAACTGGAACGGGCCCAGATAGTTGATTTTTGAAAAGATTCAAAGACTTCAATTCACCCAATGATGAAGGAATTGAACCATTGAGTTTATTTTCGCTCAAATCTAATTGAATGAGAGACTTCATATTCTCTAATTCAATCGGAATGGGTCCGGAGAGTTGATTTGTGTACAAAAAAAGGATATTCAGAGACTTCAAATCACCCAACGATGAAGGAATTGAACCATTGAGTTGATTTTCGCTTAAAAATAAATCAGTGAGAGAATTTAAGCTCCCTAATTCTTCTGGAATTACACCAGAAAATTGATTACTTGAAAAATCAAGATAGAGAAGGTTGGACAGGAGTCCGATTTCTGATGGGATGGGACCAAAGAAGCTGTTTACACTAAGCTCAAAATGGGTAAGATTGCCTAGAATAGAGAACGGGAACTCGTGAAGGGTACCTTTTAACTCAGACGTCGAGAGGTTCAACCTGATAATGCTCCCATCAGCGTTGCAAGCAATTCCATACCAAGAAGGGCATGAAGCGGGCGAACTATTATTTGTTGGAAGGGGTGTCCAAGTAGATACAATTTGGGAACTGTTTGGGATTAGAAGGCTTGATTTCCATTTTTCAAGAGCATTTGCTTCCTCCAAAGAAGCAGAAGTAAAGTTTGGTAAAAATGAGAGAGCAGCGAGTAGTAGAGCTAGAGATAAAAGTAAGAACTTTGAAGAAGCCATTACTTGCTTTTGCATGTTTTTTTTCTATAAAATATAGCGTCGTATGTCTTTATTTATACTCGAGGTATCCTTTTCTCATAAGTTATTCCAATTCTCAGAAACTAAATTTTAGGTGGTGTCATATTATTCCACAGAAATTAATGTCCCTCTTGGAGAATAGTATTATTTTTGTTTTCAAATTAGTTCCTGTAACCTTTGATCAATATTAGTCAGAATGTGTCATTAACTGTGACACTATGTGTTTTATACAGATCCGGGTGCGAAAGTAGAAAAAAAAGGCTTAAAACAAATTTGTTTTTTGATGTTAAAATTCTTATAGAAGTATAACGAGTACATAATCAGATAATTCTTTATGTGTTACTATCATTTATTTTATAGTTTTGTTTGATGCAAATCTGTAAATAAAATTTCATATTAAAGTTCTTCGACATTAATTTGTTTATCGATCAATTGTTAAGATATACAAGATCAACTAAATGATTTTGTCACAACATTGACCATATAAATAAAGTCATATATATGTCACTTGTGCTGCAGAACTACTTTTATTTAACGCGAATACAATGGTACAAGAATGATTAACAAATCTGGACTTCGTCGTCGCTCAAAATTCACAAAACGACAAAATAAATTACTATTTTGAAAAGTCCAAGTCAACAATAGCTAACATCCGTCGTTGTTATGCAAAGACTAACATGAAGTGTATCTTACTTCAAGGAGTCAATGTCCTTAGCAAACAACTCTTGTCTAGAGACTAGAGTATTATGTGGTTGTAACATGCATAGACATATGGTCCTTTTAGTGAATGATATGTGTAGGGTCCTATGTCCTAATAGTCAATGCTTGAACAACTGGGAAAACAGCAAGTATCATAAATAGACAAATTGAAAAGACGAGGCAATGATAAATGCACCCCAATTATAAGGGGCAGTGGCGGACCCAACCGTAAATGCAAGGAAGTTTCTTGCTTTAGTTAACCCGAAGTGATTATGAAAGAAATGAAAACCGATTTAGTATGTAAATAAGGTGTTTTTGTATTCAAACCAGAAAATACATGTGCAAAACGTAAGTACAAGAAAGACGGATGTGCGTATCTGTAAAGTTTAATTAAAGCCTCAAGAAAAGAGAAAAAGCTTTTAACTTTTAGCAACAACGAGCACAATGGTGTCGGCGCGTTATGGCGGAGCCACTTTTGACTTACTTTTCATATTTTTTGTTTGCCGAGTATGTATTCTTCCAGTTTTATATAAAACTGAAGTTTTAAAAATGTATTTTATCAGTTTTATGAAACGGTTGAGAGAGAGATGCAACCCAAAAAAATGTGAATGATGGACTAAGTACATATAAGAAAAAAATAACAGAACTGGACAGTAATAACAAGCAGCCAAATATAATCCTGAAATATTATCACTAACTCACAATACAAAAGCAGGCCAAACATCAGCTAGCATGCTAGAAAAAAGTTAACGCAAAATCGAAATAGAGCAACGAACTGAAACCATATTTGAAACACATCTAAACCTAGTACTCCTTAGCTAAATTATGGGTATATTATTTGATACATATTAGCTCAATGAGCCAAAACGTTAAAAAAACTCGAAGTCCTCAAAAATCCTAAATCAAAAAATTAATTGGATAGAGAAAAAGATAAGCCCACAATTGGTTTCAGTAAAACAAAAGCATGGGCTTTTCTCGCTTCTTTCTATAAACAGCAGCCCACAAACTAAACATTGGCCCAACGAATGACATTTTAGCATATACAAAAATTTGAATAGGCCATAACAAGCCCAACAGAAGCCCGCGTGTGTTAATGTAAAAATGAAAATATAGTAAGTACATATTAACGTCATCTAGTAGGATCAAAATTTGTAAAGTATAAATGTTTTGAGTTTATAAAACTTTTCTTATTATGATAAAATAAATATTACAACTTCATTGCTATTTGACTAGTTAGAAGTTCTGGGTCGTTATGCTCTTAAACTAAGTTTAAAATGACTTGGTATGTTTTGTTTGACAGATTGTTAATATGGAATGTATTGAGAGCCTTGATGCCTTATACCTATGCTACGTTTCTCTCTTAATTAATATGAGCCTTAATGGTGTTGTTGATAGTGATTAATATGAGCGCTCATTGATTTACAATTTCTGTAAACGTGTAACATGCCCATTATTATTTATACTCATTACTAGACTTTCTCATAATATAAAACATACAGTAATATGTATCCTTCAGGGTGCATGAGAATTATTGGCGACTAGACGAAATAATCTAGTAACGTTTACATGTCTATACAAATCATTAACATTCTCTGTGTGTATGTATCCTCCTTTGGTACTTTTATTTCAACACCTTTGTACTAAACCATGAACATTAGATTATTAGATTAAGGCTGAGCTTTTTCACCCGAAAACCGGCCTCGACCCGATAAACCATCCGAACCGACTCGGTTTTCGGTTTTTTATTTCGGTTTAGTCGGTTTGGTTCGCGTCAAACCGACACTTATTCGGTCCGAACTAGCTAAACCAAACCGACCCGACCTTATTCAGTTCAGTTACGGTTTCTATAGTATAAATTGTTTGTTTTTGAAACTGCAACAATTTTATAAAAGTGAACCAAAAAGTTATAGACCTCCCCAACTAACGCTATACAAAAATTGGAAAACCACCAACTCATCCACCACGAGACATGGAGTTGAATTGTTAGAGGCACTTTATCCGCATAGCTCATATCAGCCACTCAACACAGCATAACTAGACTATACATAGCCATACATAGGCCAATACTTAAATGGGCATTATTCTGTCACTTTCATGAACTCCGAAACCTAAGAACATGTTCTCTAGTTTATGCAAATTACGTGTATTGATTGTATCGTATTAAAGTGAAAAGTACAAGTATGATTCAGATCTTAATCCACATATGCAGAGGAACAGAGTATGTGCGAAGGCACATTCTAGAATAACGGGCAGCTATGGAGATGGTGGTCTCACTGCAACCGCAAAACTGTTTTTTTTTTTGTATACCTGGGTTTCCGACTCAACATTGCGAGCCGACTAATCCCAGGGCGACTACCCTTTTGAATAGCCCAGAGTCGTTGCAGGTGAACCTTTGTGGCCACCCCCAAATGTACCACTAGGCCACTTGGTGGTGGTTGACTGCAAAACTGTTATACTAGTTCTTTTCTTGAACTGCAAATGATAAATGTTTTGAACACTACCATGTAAACAATGTTGTTATAACGATAATCTAATTTCATAAATAGAATGATTGACTAAGTTTTGAGCATTTTGAGTGACTTCCAAACCATTTAACCTATTCAATGCGTCCATTTACCTTTACCCATTTGAGGCATGAGCTAAAACACAACCAAACCAAGCAAATTATCAGAGAGAACTAGCACATTTACAACAGAAAACATATATTAAATATTTGTAATGTAAACAAAGCAAAGATAACAACTAGGAAGACTGCAAAAGTATACCTGAAATATTACAGTATAATATTATGTGCAGGACTGATGTCTCTTTTGCTGATTACTTGATTAGTCAAGCCTCCAGAGGCAATTTCTTACCGAGGTTCCTATATTGTCTTTTGAGACCAGGTCATCATCCACTAGACTTTGTATAACGTCTTTCACAGATTGGCTGATAACGCCTTTCCTCGGGCCCAATTTTTCAACTTCCTTCAGCTGACATCAGTAGACGGAAAATATGCATTCACATAAGTTTCAAACATAACAGAACGCCACCAAAGTGTTTACATGCATACAAATAGAACTTAATGAAGTATATCAGTGAAATTAGAACCTATAACAGTGTAATCTAACTTTAAATGACTCTCGATATGCAAGTAGAAAACTCTATTACACAAACCATTAATAAGAGAGCAATAGAAACCTTCCCATTGATCCGAACAGAATATTCATATATACATTAGAGACTGCAGTAGCGCTCTTTATCGTATAAGACAGATTCACATTTTTCTACATTATTCAGCTTATTTTTCACTCACTTTCTCTAGCTAAGACTTGTACTATTATGTTTGCCAGATGAGAAGGTGAAAGTTACCACATTCTTACATCTAGCATCAATGATAAAAGACGCAAAGAATATAAGCAAACGGCAAACCCCTTCCTAGCGTTTTATCTTCTAATGAATAGAACTTAAGACGCTTGGTTGCAACCTGCAGCAACTACTCATAGACTGTTTACTTAAAATTAACTATTTACGACTTTAAAAAAGCGATAATCATACAATCTATCTAACACAATGGAAAGAACCCTAAATCCCTCACCTTGTCAGTTATTCGGGCCTCCACCACCTACAGGAAATCCAAAAAGAAAGGTGGTTTTTTTAACTTTCTATCCTTGTATGTCTCGTCCCATTTATTCACTACTTTCCAATGCTTCATGGCTGCTAACGTCAAACCAGCTAATAGTGACTGCTTGGGATTGCTCATTTCTAAGTGCTTATTCTTTCTAATATAAGCAGATAAGAAATTTTCAATACAGTTTCGCCTTTGCTCATATTGTTTTACACTAATCAATAAGCAGATACGCAAAGAAATAAGCAATCTCAAACACCACAATAAGCAAGTTGGTTACTAACTTTCAATCCTTTTATTTCTAGCACATCTCGTTTTTCCACTACTCGTCAATGGTTTATAACTTCTAACAATAGGGTGTTCGGGATTGCTTATTTCAAAGTTAAGTGCTAGTCTAGTTCGAAAACACACAGATACCAACTAATTAAGCTTATGTTTATGTGGTTATTCCTTATAATATAAGATGTTTTGAGTAGAGAATTTAAGATTTCCTATCATCACATAAGTGAATAAACCTTACAATTAGCACTAGATGCAAACCAGTTAAGTTGGGTGTTTGTTCCGGCTTATATAGCGGGCTTATGGCTTATTTGGTTTTGGGCTTATGTTTCATAAGCTCATATTTTGTGGCTTATTTTGAACTTTCTCGGCTTATACAGGCTTATCATGTCCCAATAAGCTTAAATAATCCGAAAAGTTTCAAATTAAGTTACAAAATATGAGCTTATGAAACATAAGCCGGAAAAGAAACATAAGCCGAAAAAGAAACATAAGCCGAAAACAAAATAAGTCATAAGCCTGCTATATATCCCGAAACAAAAACATAATTTTCAATCCAATAAAATAAAAGGGTTATGATCAAATCATGTAATGGGTCAATCTTCAAATCACAGAATAACCTAAAAAGCATAAAACTTTATTATAAAACTGAAATGGGTATAAATAAAGATGGCCGGAAAATTAACCTGGGTTTTGCTGGTGGATTCCGGTTGCTGTGGTAGTGGTGGTGGTGGTGGAGTCTCCAGTGGCCATTCTCCGATGAAAGTGTGTTGTGCTACGGAGAATATGTAGTGATGAACGTTGATAATCTAGGGGGTGTCTTGATATTAGTGAAAGTGGGGGGTGGAAAATGAAACTTAAGTGTCGTCATTTTGTGGAGTCAAGTCAACCAGTAAGTGTTATTTTGTTGTCATAACGAGCTCGTGGTACTACTCTGGTGTACGTAAACGGGCTGGTTCTTGACTATGGTTCTGTATCCTTCTTGTTGATGGGTTATGATGGGGAAAATTTTAACAGGTCGGATCAGGTAGAGCTGACCCAGAACCTCTTTTACTTCCTTTTCTTGAATTACAATTTATGCATTTTACTTTTGAGTGGCTTTCGATAAGTTTAACCTATTCAGTCTGATTTCATGAAAGATCTACCTATATGAGACGTTAACCAGAGTATAAACCAAATTAACCAATTAGAGGGTGAAATAGACATCACTATAGAAACCATAATAAAACTAGCTGAGCAAATTACATCATAAGTTACATTTTTTTAACAGGCGCACAGAGCAATTGTGCAACATAATTTATTAGAACAGAGCAACATAAGCCAGAACACCGGACGCTGATCATAAAAAGGGGAATTTGCAACAATCACATCTCAGAAAACAAGAGGTGGGTCGTGGATGGCAGGTCGGTAACAGTCAGCTATGGAGATGGTGGTGGCATTGCGAGTGCAGAAACATTAATTTTATTAGTTCTTTTCTTGAACTGTTGTTAGAATATTAGGAGTAATATTAAACATAGGTTAGGGACTTAAGTGTACTTTGTAATATAGATTAGGAATAAACTTGTATTAGGAATGTGCCTACCCCTCATCTCTATAAATAGGGATGAGGGGATCCTAATTCATTGAATTCTTCTTCCCAATGTAATCTTTATTAGGGTTATTAATAAAGGGGTAGTTGGGGGTATTCCGTGTGCATATACTATTGTCGGTTCTTTGTACTCTCTCGTGTTCGCTGCTTGTGCTCGATACAACTCGTGATCTAGCGGTTCCGCGATATCGATCTTCGGGTTGTTGTCGGTTTCGTACAACAAGTGGTATCAAGAGCTCACGGTTATTGTGGTCTCCGAAGATCGAGGGCTAGAGCGAGGTTTCGATTCAATCGAAAGAAGGTATCGAGGTTTGGTTTTCGAAATCGATCGATTTCTTTGAGTAGCGATCGACAAGAAACATAAAGAAAGTATAATAGTTTCTTGTTTGAATATTACGTGTGATAGAAAGATAGCTAACCAATCATTGGTTTGTTTTTATGCATGTGATAGAGTTATATATCTACAAAGTGACGTAAACAAAGGAAAAAAAAGGGCATCGATTTGTTTTTTACAAATTGACTTTTGATGTATTGTTTTCTTTTATTTGAGAAAGAAAATAATTAAGTTGAAAGGTTTTCTTTTGTTGTTGTGAGTGTTGTTGTGGCGGGTTCTTGTGGTTCAAGTTTCGATCGTGGTTCGCTTGGGTTTTAAGTTGGCGGTCGAAGTTGCTTGTTCGATATCGAGGTTTTAGGGTTCTCTAATAAATTCGATTGCAAGAAGGATATTTTCTTGTGGTTCAAGTTTGATCGTGGTTTGCTTGTGGTTTCAAGTTTACGATTGGGTTTGCTTGTTCTAATCGAGGGTTTAGGGTTATCCTGTTTAATTCGATTTGCAAGAAAGGGTTTACGCAACAAGGGGTATATTGCACACGGCTTGTGAGGCTTGTCGGTAAAGTTGGTTAAGAAACAACTTAACAAGGTTTGTAGCAAGGTTAAAGAAGATTCAAGACTTGTCGAGGTTGCAAGATTTCTTAGGTTATTAGAAATCGGTTTTGCAAAATTAAAAGTACGACAAGGGTTACTTCAAAAGGAGTCAGGTACTTTCTTGATTCAAGGGTTGTCGATTTGTTGGATATATTAATTTCCAAGGCTCAATCGATATTTGAGTAAGAAAGGGTGTTCTTTTGAAGGGTTACTTGGTTTGATCGATTTCTAAGAAGGTTTCTCTTAGGGTTATATCGATAAAACAAGGGTTTTTCTTTATAAACGGGGACTTCGTATTCGTGATTGTGAGGTTTAATATATCACAAGGTTTAGCGAATCATCGAAGGGACTTTGTCGGTTTGTGATTGTGAGGTTAATCACAAGGTTTAGCAAACAACAAAGGGATAAAGAAAAAATGGCTAGTTCTATAACTATGTTTAACATCGA
This sequence comes from Glebionis coronaria, assembly GCA_025667525.1. Lineage (NCBI taxonomy): Eukaryota > Viridiplantae > Streptophyta > Magnoliopsida > Asterales > Asteraceae > Glebionis > Glebionis coronaria. The sequence continues at coordinate 55,073 of JANFOE010002513.1, read as the reverse complement.
GAAATTTGATGGATTTCATGTACATAAGCATGGAGGTTCAAAACAAGTTGGGTTCAAACAACTTGGTCCTGGTGTTAAAACATGAGTCCATGGAGTACATGTTTATAAACGTGTTTGGTTTGAGGTGGAACTGCAGGGAGCTCAGGGGGATCGTGAAGCTGAGGTTTTTCAGGATAGTAACGACCATGTTGCAGTGGCTCAAATACGGTTTGAGGTGGAACTGCATGGAGCTCAAGAGGGTCGTGAAGCTGAGGTTTTTCAGGTTAGTAACGATCATGCTGCAGTGGCTCAAATACGGTTAGAGGACAAACAACCTGAAGAAAAGACAAACACGTGCTGCTTGGTAAATTAGCAGGAAGAGGTACACCTTGGTATAAAGGTGGGGGCAAACATTACGGTAACCGGAGTACCTGGTCAAGAGGGTGCGGAGGGTAATGTTGCTGAGAAGAAGAACGTGAAGGAGTTTATGGAAGCTAATCTAGGGAAATTACAGAAGTACAATGCCTGGTCGACAAGGTGGTTCCCGGTTCGAGGTTCCAACACCGGTAAAAGGGTGTTGAGTATCGGTTATGTTTAAGTGTTACTCCTAAGGTGGAAATTGTTAGAATATTAGGAGTAATATTAAACATAGGTTAGGGACTTAAGTGTACTTTGTAATATAGATTAGGAATAAACTTGTATTAGGAATGTGCCTACCCCCTCATCTCTATAAATAGGGATGAGGGGATCCTAATTCATTGAATTCTTCTTCCCAATGTAATCTTTATTAGGGTTATTAATAAAGGGGTAGTTGGGGGTATTCCGTGTGCATATACTATTGTCGGTTCTTTGTACTCTCTCGTGTTCGCTGCTTGTGCTCGATACAACTCGTGATCTAGCGGTTCCGCGATATCGATCTTCGGGTTGTTGTCGGTTTCGTACAACAACTGTAAATCATAAATGTTTTGAACACTACTATGAAAACAATGTTGTTATAACGATAATGGAATTTCATAAATAGAACGATTGACTAAGTTTTGAGCATTTTGAGTGACTTCCAAACCATTTAACCTATTCAGCCCGTCCATTCTAACCAACTAGTTACCTTTACCCATTCGAGACATGAGCTGAAACACAACCAAACCAAAAAAATTATCACAGAAAACTAGCACATTTACAGCAGAAAACATATATTAATTATTACTACGTAAATATTTGTAATGAAAAACAAAGCAAAGAGAACATACTTGTCCATGATCGATAGAAGCTGCTTCCTGACATCTTGCGCCCTCCTAAGCGATCTCGACTGAACAAAATTCTTGAAACACCACGGCCCCGAAAAATTCTTAGCTTTCCAAGCCTCGTAAACAGCAAGCAAAGTTAAAATGATCTCCTTCCGGCTAAAAAAACGTGGCCTTCTTCTAATCTGCTTGAGCTTGTTTTTCCGGATGTCTATAAAAGATATTCCTAGTCGTAATCATAGCAATAATGGTCAAAATCTCATCACTGCAACCCAAGTCAACGCTAACAGCATCTTAGACAAAGGAGGTTCCGGTGGAAATCCGCCATTTTTCTTCGTTAGAACACCGAAGAATTTAGTCACAAGGTACCCGCCGCCGCATCGCGCGGGTACCTGCTAATGTTATGTTAAAAAAAAGATAAAAGAATGTTTTTATTTGTTTATTTTGTATGGAAATAAAAAATCGAATCGGAGATCAAACCGTCCTGAACCGAGGATCAAATCAAAGTTTGTTTTAAAGAGAAAAAAACAAAGTTAACATAGCCCGATCGAAACTGAACCAAAGTTAACCTAACAAAATAAGTTTAAATAGTTTTGATGTATTTTTCTTGGTTTTGAACCAAAACGAATAAATCGAAACCGAAAACCAAACCAAATAAGGTCGGGTTGGTTTCTAGTTGATTTTGCTCAAACTTAACATAGTGTTTGAATTAAATTATGTTATCTCAAGACTTAATAAGGTAATTAGTTAGTGTATATGATAATTTCAAAATGTTTGTACGGGATGATTCTTTATCACTTAACTCATATTCGGGTTATTTTCTTTTAAAAATATATCATCCAACGAAAAATAAATAATAATGTAAAAACTATAAAATATTTAAATATATGTGTATTTTTTCCTTTAGAGAATTGTTGTTTCTAAAAATGATTTTCGATCATAATTTTGTAGCTTTGCTAAAAAAAAAAGATCATAATTTTGTAGCTCCATTTCTACCCTTACCCGAATGGATGGTTTAAAACCGAACCGAACCTAAGAAAACGAACCGAACCAAAAGCGAATTAAAAAAAATATGAACCAAAAACCTAGGAGAATTAAATCTGGCAAAAGCAAAATTGTACAAAACTAATAAAAACCGAACCAAATATGTAGTTTAGGCATTTCGTGTTTTTAACCCGAAACCGAACCGAGCAAACCGAAATAAATATACAAAACCGAAAATAAAACCAAAAATGATCCATTTGATTTCATTAGGGTTCGGTTCGCCTCGGTTTATCTGTTCGGCTCAATTTTCAATTGGATTTGCTCTTCCTTACAATTAACCTAGCTGTACCATAAACATAAAGAAAAGTAATTATCTCCACTTCCATTTCATTTCATAATATGTCTCAGTGGCTTAGTTTGTTGGGTTGTGATTATGTTATGTTATTCGTTGTTTTAAAATGAATTTGGGTTTCACAATTGGTTAGTTACTGTATTTTTTTTCATTCATTTAGATCTTTTATTGATAGGCTAGTCGAATACTTAGTTAAGAAACCAAACCAAACCTCAATGGCACCTAACACCAAACACAAACCCGAAACAACCAACGTAGGGGAGCAAGTTTTAGACTTAGTTATACCTTATATTCACAATGTGGATGACCGCAGATCTGTTTCGTTAGTTTCCCGTAAGTTTTATGAGATTGATCGCATCACGCGTAAGCGCCTAACTGTTCACATATTTTACTATCCAAACCCAGCCTCTTTAAGTAAAAGATTCCCATTTATCGAGTCTTTGACACTCAAAGGTCCCCCGTCTGGTTTGGACGAGTATGGTATAATCACCCCATGGATTGAACCATTAGCTCTCGAGTTTAGGTGTTTGAAAGAAATTCGTTTCCGTCGTCTTGTTGTTTCTGATGAAGATCTCGAGACATTGGCGAGAACACGTGGTAAGGATTTAAGGAGTTTGAAGATTCACAAGTGTGAAGGGTTTTCGACACATGGGCTAATGCATGTCTCTAAGTATTGTAACCAATTGAGAACTTTGAGTCTGGAAAATTGTGAGTATGATGAAAAGGAAGATGACATTTTGATGCATCAACTGGCATTGAATAACACGGTCTTGGAAAGGTTATATGTTAGGGATATTGATATTTCTAATAATGTACAAGAGCTTACACTTCTAGCAAAAAACTGTTCTAACTCGTTAATTTCGTTGAAGATTGGAGCGTGCAATCTAAGTAAACTAGGAGATGCCTTTAGATATGCTGTTAGGTTGGAACATTTCACCGGAGATATTCGTGATGCCAAGAGTGAGCTTGTTGGTTTCCAGTTTCCCCGTAATATGCATTCATTAAGTTTAGAGCATTTGGCAGTAAATCAATACTCAATTGTACTCCCTTTTCTGAATGATGTAAGGAAATTGAAACTTCCATATTTCAGTTTAATGAGTGTCAGTGTTTATTGTTTAAGAGGTGTCCCAATTTGGAAGTTCTATACACCGGGGATGTATGTGGAGACAAGGGATTGCTAGTTATTGGTCAGTTTTGCAAGAAATTGCGCAAACTTACCCATAATGGGCGTGTGACCCAACTGGGATTGATTGCTCTGGCAAAAGGGTGTACTCGGTTAGAGTTTTTAAATGTTAACTTCGGAGATATTTCAAATGAAGCTCTGGAGTGTGTAGGAATGCATTTGAAGAATCTTTGTAAATTTCATATGCACTCAGTTAACGAAGATGGGATAACAAATTTTTTGCTAGACATTGGGATTCGGTCTATGCTAATAGGTTGCAGCAAACTCGAAAAGCTAGAGATCACTCTTTGGCATGGAGGATTGACAGATGTGGGATTGGAATATATCGGGAAGTATGGTACTAATTTGAGGTCTTTGATTCTTACTTTTATAGGAAATTCTAATGCAGGACTTGTGAAGTTATCACAAGGGTGCCCAAGATTGAGAAAGCTATATTTATGGAATTGTCCCTCTAAGGAAGAAGCTGTTACCAGTATTGTGTTTAACATGCCTTCTCTAAGGTATGTTTGGCTTCATCATAGTAATCAGACTGATTCGGCTCTCATGCGTCCAGATTTTGAACTTTGAAGCATTGGTATGTAAGTTCTTTTGTTATTTACTTCCAAATTATTGTTCTTATCTTAGTAATATTGCTCTGTATTACTTTCTTTTACTAAGGGTGTCTTACATTGGGAGTTTTGGTAGTCTTCGAATATCGTGATTGTGTGAAATTCTATCAATTGGATGCTTTCTATCATCTGTCTAGCACGAGTTCGGTTTTTTACGAGGGGTTATTGTATATAAATGATGCACCATCCCATTTTTTAATATTACTGGCAACTTGGGATAAATCCTGCAGCCGAGAGGTGATAAACGGCCTTTGCATAAAGACAATGAATTAAAAAGTGGATAAAGTTTATGTCATTGATTCCATGTATTAACAAAGATTGCCTTAAAATTTGATAACAACACTTCACTTTATGATATAAGTTTGAACTCGTGTAACTGTCTGTTGGGGTATAGGTACGACTTTGTTCAACTTACGGTAGGCGTAGAAAATACGAACTTGTGCATTTCTTAGTTTCTTCTCTTTCACAGATACATGGGTGCTGGCGTGGGATAATTATAGGAAATATGTACTACTTAGGGCATGGTTGTAACACATACTAACTGATGGTGATTCCATAGTCATCCACACTTATAGTTGCAGCGGATATACAACATATATGGAAACTGAAAGCTAAGCGTAGATCACATATACGAGCTTTGTTCATCAAGGCGCTTCATGAAGTTGTTAAATCTTTATTATTGTTATTATCATTAGCTGCATTGCTAATCTTTATTGACTCACAGGATGGAGCAAGTTGAAAAGGAAGTCTGCAACGAGTGACTAAACATAGGAAGAAAGATAGAAGTTGGTGTAATGGCATGAAGAGGAAACGGCTAAAATGAAGACTAAGCAGAAGAAAGAAGATATTGAGATGATAGAAATGTTTAAACTCAAAATTCGCATCTGGAATGACTTGTTTGTCAAGACTGATACTAGCTTATTTCGTTGTAGGTTGTAGTAACACTTGTTTGTGAGTTGTAAAACTTTGACCCGTTTAACATTCTATATCACCTCCTGTTCTGTTTGTGGTTATCCATAGGTGATTGCAGAAATATTTGCATTGATGTGCTTGTCGAGTGTTTATGTGTCGATCTAACAAGTATGCACTGCGGATATTATGGGTATGCAGCAGTATTAAATTTATTACTATATATTCATCGTTTATATGGTACATGGAGAGAGACACAAGTGTTTATGTGTCGATCTAACAAGTGTATGTTTAAAGGTATACTTCGACGTGTGCCGAATATACCTCCCTATTTTGACCCGACAAGAAAGGTGGAAACATAAGAAAATAGTCTATGGAAGGAGAGTATACAATTGATATGATGAATTCGAGTACATATTCTTGTTTGCACCTCAAGCAATTAAAAACATTTCGGTGAATGCCCGAGAAACTACTATCGTCTAGCAGAGAGTAAGCATAAGTACCCAAGCACAAAAGCTAAAGACGCCCATCCACACTCTCGAAGATGATCAGAAGCATAAATCTCGAGAACCAACAGTGAGGGAGAAAGCAAAGCTGCAGAGAAAAGCAAAGACCAGGAACTTGATGTGATATGCGAATCCCAGTTCTTTGCGGGCAAAGAGGTAGTCCAGCAACAGAGCTCTTGCAAGTACATGTGGTAATGACTTGGTATCAGTATTGTCCAAGAGAATGAGTCGGCGCATCACAAACAGAAAAAATAGCCTATATCAGACACCCAGTATTTTGTGCAATAGATGTTGCATACTTATACAAATTGACCACTTACACATCTCTTGAAAAAAATGTATAGTGCCAATACTTGCTGTAAACAATATACGGTACAACCGCGCATACATAAAAATCAACAACGAGAGGTATATGTAAACTGCCGCAAAAGCGTAAAAAACCACTCAAGGGTTTTCTATGATACAAGTTCATTGATAATTTGGATACTGATTTTCAAAATTTTGGTATGAAATCAATAATCAAAATAATAATTACTTAAATGTACCATCAAAAATTAAGTTTCTTTTATGAAAGACAAAATAATAGAAATTAGTTCATCTTGATGCTTCGAGAATCCGTGGTTGGCTCCCTTAACAATATATAACTTGTAGTACGGTATGATCTTTGCAAACTCTAATGCTTCATTGCGTCGAGCAATTTAATCGTACCCATGTACTGTCAACACCCTGCGTAACAAACATAACTTTTTAATTACAGCAGAAATATCCTACCATCATCGTGTTAATTAAATGGAGACATTATGTCTTGATATAACAAATGAGTCGAACACATTTGACTTATTAGGGTCAGACACATTTGACTGAAGTAATCCTATATCTTACCTGCAATCTTTGTCAATTTGTAGGCAAGTTTCACACACCTTTGTATGCAACCGCTCCATCAAACTATTCTCAGTCACACGATATAAGAACTCTCCTACACGCCAAGCTTTTTTTAAAAGTTAGTTTTTTTTGCATTTAAGGCGTTGGGAATGAAAGTTTTAAAAGTTGATCAGCAAGAATACCTGTTTTGCCTTTAACATCTATAAAACCTTCTTTCTTCACTTTTTGCAAAAACCCTTCTCCCAGCCGCTCTTTCACACCCTCTATGTCTTATACCGTCCTGACAAGTTAGAGATCAATGTCACCTTCTTACAGAATCGCAACTAGTGTAGCCTACATTCATGACAGCGACTTCATATAACAACAATAAGAGTATTACACAACTTACCCGTTTCCAGCAAAATCACGACGAAACGCAGTGATTCTTTCCTTTTGCAGGATTGTACTTGTTACACAATTAGCTTCACGAAAGTGTTGGATTAGTGAGTGCATGTCATCAGCCTCTCTACGATAATTACCATACTCAAATGTGCCTTTACTTTCCCTAATAAGAAATATATACCAAATGACAAAAACTTAATATCCTACGTCCACATAACTAGGGAGTGCTTGAACACGTAATTATCTATTCAACACACAAACATACCCGTTTCCAGCAAAATTAAAACGAAAGGCAGTGATTCCTTCCTTTTGTAGTGCATTTTCAAGGTTCACCATGGTATTAGTTTCCTATATATTCATTCAAGATCATCAACAAAACAATTTATCTATAATTACAAGTGGCTACAGTTTATAGTGTTATCGATTGAATCTTTATGATGATACAATCTAAATCTATTCATCAACTACAACGAAACAGGTTGTTGTGGATAGTACATTAGTACTTAACTGCTTCTACTTATGAGGTTGTAATCATCAAATTGTGCTTCTACTTATGAGGTTGTAATAATCAGACAAAAATTTGCTTTTATGTTCGGACAATTACGGGTAGCATGAGCATTCTGGATTGCTTATGACTTATGAGCTTATCTGATTTCGGCTAATACTTCATAAGCCCCAATTTTCGGCTTATTTTGAGATTTGTGGGCTTATTTAATTTTATTACGATCTGATAAACTTATATAAACCCATAAGTCTCAAAATAAGCCGGAAAACTGGGGTTTATGAAATATAAGCCAGAAAAATAAGCACATAAGACACATATTATAAGCTTAAGCTTGTTTAGGTGGTTTTTGGGTTAAATTACTTAAAAAAAATATCTTATGTAATTAGCTTATCTTGCTTATGAGCTCAAGGTATTTTAGATAAACACGTCTATAATTGCTTTTTTATGCACTGTTATCCCATAACATGCTTTGATACTAAAAGCTCTTAAGCTGAAATAGGTGATCACTGTGTGTGAAGAATAGCAGTTTCAACAAGCTTACCCCCAAACATCCCCGGGTGTTTGGATCAGCTTTTTAGCCGGCTTATGGGATTATTAACTTTGGAGAAGTCGATAAGCTCACTTATTGAAACATATGACCTTATCAGCTTCGCCAATAAGGCGAAGTTAATAAGCTCTAAAAAGAGTGAGATTATCATCTTTTCCAAAGTCAAATAAGCCCATTAGCGGGCTAATTTGGCTAATCCAAACTCCTCATAATTCAACATGTACACTTGATTTCAGTCACACATAATAAACCATATAAGCAGTTCAAAACTGCTTATTTGGCACAATATGCATTCTTGATAAGCAATTTGAGATACCCTTAACAGACAAAGAATGACAGCTAACCTTTGATGATCAAAAACCACGACACAAAACAACAATCTCATCAGACCCAGTCTCATGCATTAAGCCCACAAGCTTCTCGCCATGCTTATTGATCACAACTATTTTCTCCTCCTCAACATTCTTGAAAAACTGATATTATCGATCAAACAAAAACGCGTAAATATAAGAACCTAATACAGTACTAATAAACCCTGTATCTGTATGTATATATATATAATAAACGAATACTAGACCTGACAGGACTCTAAAAAGAGATGTTAGAAGAAAAAAATGTTTTATGGGAAACGGTCGATAATAAAAAAGTAATTTGTTATTCAGGTGGGTGCTGTTAATAATGAAGGTAAGGTATTGTTAGTATGGATAAATCCTTAGGATAGGTTGTAGAAGGATTCAAATAAATATTCAGGACAAAGTGATACACTTGTGTCCTTTATTTTCAACGAGGCGATCTGAATTTGGACCGCCTAATTAGCTCGTGTTGCTTTCCATCCATCAACTGCCACAAATCACTAGAAGCTGATATCTCTTTGATGGTCACATGCCCTTCTTGTAAATAAGAGTCACAAGTATGCTCAATGTAAGTATGCTCATATATATAATCTAACACCCTACCCATGTTTTGTCTAGGTCTCGGGTCACTCTCGTGATTGGCGATGGAACTGGAAGTGTACACGTAGGCCACTATATCCACGCCCTATGTCGGAAGTTTCATACCGTTCAGTGCACTAGCACTTAAAAATGTATAAGAGGAGGTGAGAACATATCCCACTTATTTCAAATTTCAATGATACTTGTATGATTATTTTGTGCTGTTAAATCCCTGAAATAATATAGGATAGGCATTTTCAATAAACTTGGATGCAGTTTCAGAAATGTTATCGCATAAAAATGATCTTGATGAACTTTCACTTCCTATATAAATAAAACTAAAGTGGTGTTCGTCATTGAGTTTTGAAATTCATTATGTAATAGTAACGGGCAGCTGGATATAGCGTTTCAATGTGCTTTTAATGCTTAAGTTTTTGAGACCCAGATACTCGGTAGTTGAGTGTTTGAAAAATCATGATAATTTAAGAACTTATATGTAAATGGCCCTTAAGTAACCAGAGAATCAGAGCACATTTGGTCAAACTGATATCTCAAGTCAATTCCATTACACACTTTATACTAGAAACTGATTATCTACAAATATAAAAATGCAATAACCATTTTACTCACTTGGCGCAATGGTAAAAAAACCCCTAAAATACTCCCTATTATCCCCAATACCCAACCCAATGCAGACCTATCCTTATCCTCTCCTTTCGGCCTCCTAACCTTAAAGGGCAAAATAGCATGTACGACATTCAAAAGAGTATGGACAAAATAATTAGGCAAATCAGCACCGTTGTTTTTTCAACTTGGTATCAAATTTATCAACCGATAAGCATTTACAGCCTAAATCAGTGATGAATTCGGCCAAGACTTTGTCGGTGAAATCAAGATGGGATTTGAGTTCTGTGCATACCTGGGATACTAACGACAGGTATTCGAGTTTCTTCTATAATGGTGCAGCATCCTTTTTGGTTGGTTTCATTGTGTTTGGGTTTGATTGATTTTGGGATCAGGGTTGTTTGTGTTTTTAATATTATAAGGTGGAAGAAATAGGTCGATGTGTGTTACTCTCACTGTCTTAAGTTAAAAATAGGCAAGTTTTACCTTTTTACTCTCTTTGTGCCGAAATAATTGTCCCCGATGAAAATAGGCCTGTTTCATGTAATATGGCCACAAGTTTCTCGCCACAATTGGTTTGTATCATTATTGTCTGCTGTTCAATCCCTGAAACAATGTAGGATAGCTGGATAGGCAATCAACTCAGATGCAGTTTCATAAATGTTATAGCATAGAAACGATGTTGATAAAGTTTTACTTCCGTCATTGTGTTAGGATGTGCTTTTAATGCTTAAGGTTCTGAAAACCAGATACTCGATAGTTTAGTTTTTGAAAAATTCCGATAATTTGAGGACTTATATGTCAATGGCCCTTAGGTATCCAGAGAATCAGAGCACATTTTGTCAGAACTATGGTCAAAATAACCATTTACTCACTTGGCACAATGGCAAACAACCCTAAATCCTTCGCCCTATAAATTTACAGAAGCAACTTGGTTTATATTTCCTAGCGCAATAATGGTTTGAGTTGTAATGTGAAATGGGGTCATAGGGAGTGTTTGGGATTGCTCATTTCAAAGTCGTTATTCCTTCTTATATAAACACATAAGCAGTGCTCAAACTATTGCTTACCTCCTTCTAAACTAAATCAAAAAGCAGATACGCAAAGAAATAAGCAATCTCAGACACCACAGAAGCATATCAGAATTTGTATTTCAAACATACAAAAAAAATCATTTTTTTTTGAAATTAAAATTTTAATCCAAGAAAATAAAAGGGTTAGTACATATGAACAAATCATGTAATGGGTCCATCTTCAAATCACAAAATAGCCCAAAAAAACATCAAAACTAATGACAAAACTGAAATGGGTAGAAATAAAGATCGTCTGAAAATTGACCTGGGTATTGCTGGTGGTTTTCGGCGGCGGTGGTGGTCGTGAGGGTGGCCATTTTCTGACTACTGAGAGTGTGTAGTGAAGTGACGATTGTTTGACTGATAACATTTGATAAAGTAAAAGGGTTTTTGTGACATTCGTGAAAGTGTAAGGTAGAAAGTGAAACTTTGATATTAGTCAACAGTCAACACTCAATTTATTGTTCAGACTTCACAAATTATGATATTAGTGAAAGTGTAGGGTAGAAAATGAATGTTTTTGCATACGTTAACCTTTTATACTTTAAAAAAAAGAGTCCGGTTATTTAGGATACCTTATATTCTTTGGATATAAGGGGACTGATCTAAGCCGTCCATCCCATCTCATCCAACAGCCCAGATTAAAAACAAAAAAAAGCGGAGGGGTAGTTTCGTCATTTTACCCCTCCCACCTAACACCATACCACCTTCCACATCCCAGATCTGGATCGATCTTTCTTTTTTCTTCTTCTCTCTAAAACACACACAAAAACACATACATGTACACATATCCAGGTCTTAATCTATCATCACAAACATCAGATTCATCAATAATCACCATCGTAAATCGATCTTCCGTTCATAAATTAGGTAAAGTTCATTCGATCTGTTTTGAATCATCTTTTTTAGCTTATTCGATCTGAATAAGCTTATAATTCGTCTTATTTTGTATACCTTATTTGATAAGTTACGTGAATTTAACATGTCGAATGATAAGGTAACTTGATGCTTAATGTGAATAAGCTTATAGATTATCATCAGCTTTATTATGATGAATTATAAGCTAACTTATTAGCTTATTTTCATGAATTATAAGGTTTTATGGCTTATTCTCGCTGAACATATTTAGTGTAACCTGTTTGTGAAGTATCATATATGATATACATATATGATATAAGCTAAAATATCATATATGATGAAATATATCATATATGATTGTTTGGTTGAAAATTGAATTAACTCTTTTTTTATGGATTAATCTGGCTAGACATATTTAGTATGACTTTCTAATGAGGTATCATATATGATATGCTATATCATATATGATATAAGCTAAATATCATATATGATCAAATATATCATATATCATTATGTGCTTGAAAATTGAATTAAATCTTCTTTTTTGTGTAGAGAAGGCTGTTTACAAGGCGTGTTGAACATTACAATCATCCAATAGGCCAAGAAGCTTAATGAAGAAGATCATGAATTTTTCTTTTACGTTTATTGTTTGTTTTTTTCTTGTAATCTCTTAATGGAGTTTTGAAGTATATGAACGATTTTGTAATCAATTGGTATCTCGTACAACATCTTGTTAATATGATTTAACTTTCTTGGTATTATGTCATGATGGTTTTGATAAGTTAAGTCATACGGAGTATATGATAATGCACTATCATATATGGTACTCAAGAAAAACTTGGATATATTAAACAAAGAATCTGATGAATTAATGATTACAACAAAGAGTATGCACAATTAATAATTAAACACTTGTTCATAACATAAAAATGTACTTTTCAACAGAATCATATATGATAATTCAAACAGAACGTAACCTAATGTAAAATCATATATGATATACCTCTGATATCATATATGATAACCATTTACACAAAATCAAAAAATGAAAAAAAAAACAGATTATTAAATGACGAATTCATGAATGACGTCTACTTAATCTTGATCCTTAAAGCATATCCATGCACATCCTCTTGTAATAATCAACATCTTCACTGCTTTGCTCCAAATCGTGCAATCGTACCATCTTTGTCTAAGTGCATTTATAAAAGAAAGAAAAGAACATATTATGCAACATTTTAACACCAAAACGAATTACTCATATATATGATAGAAGACAGGTCCTCAAGAGTTTATATTGATTTTTTGAAAAATACTCATACAAAATCTGTTCTTTTCTTATGGTTTGTTTAATATATCATATATGATAATTATATCATATATGATATATCTATCATATATGAAAAGTGATGATATATCATATATGATATATATATATATATCATATATGATGTATCAAGCTTATTGCAGCCTACATCAGCAAACTTAATTCAACTTACATAAAATACCTTCTGATTTGTCAAAATAAGCTAATAAGCTAGCTTATTCATAACTCTTGTGTAATTTGTAAGCTTATTCACATAACTCCTATGTAATTCCCAAGATTATTCATAACTCTTATCTAATTCAAAATCTTATTCAAACAAATAAGCTTATTCACATAAATCACCTATTAAAAGCTAATTAAATAAATCGATCAAAATAAGAACAATCAATCGGAATAATTCGATCAAAATAAGAACTATCAATCGGAATATTTCGTTCAAAATAAGCTAATGATAGTAAGTTAATAAGCTTATTCTAAATCGAATAAGCTAAAAAAATAAGAACATATTATAGACAAACCTGTTATGAAATCGTGTTAATTAATCGATCTAATTGATCGATTGTGATGGATTCATGATGATGTTGTGATTTTTCGCTTCAATTTATAGAGAGAGAAAGTGGATCGGGGGGGGGGGGGGGTGTAGAGAGAGAAGTAAAAGACGGGGTGTGTGTTTTTTTATGAGAAAGATGGAGAAAGTTGTTTATATAGTCGGCGGGTGAATTGACGGAAATACCCCTGTAGTGTAAAATGGGGATTTAATCTCGGCCCTTGGATGAGATGGAGATGGATGGTGGGGATGAGTCCCCTTGTATCTTAGAAAACTTTGGTATCCAAAAGAACTTAAATCTAAAAAAAATATATTTTACTCAATGTGAAGGTGGTGATATTTGAAAAAAAGATGTTGCATTATATAGTAGACCTGAGCAACGGGTCAAAATTGAATCGGAAATTAAACCCAATTTGAATAGAGAATTAAAAAAAAGTGAATCGAGAACCGAATCAAAATTAACATAGTCATATCGAAACCGACCAAACTTAACTTAATGAGTCGGTTTAATTAGTTTAGGTTTTTTTTACCCGCATCGAGCAAAACCAAACCGGATAAGGTCGATTCGGATCAATTTGGTTTTTGGTTGAATTTGCTCAACCTTACAGCAGAGTGTTTGAATTAACTTCTGTTGTTCCAATATTTAATAAGCTAACCATTTAGTTTAAGTATTTAACAACTTTAAAATGTTAATACAAACTGATTTTCTATCACTTTGCTCATACTCGAGATACTTGTACTTAAAGGCGAACCATTCAACGAAAAAAAATATCATTGTGAAATTTTATAAAATTTTAGGTTATTTGTATTTTGCTCTCTTAACGAACCGATTTGTAGTGTAGTTTCTAAAAATTATCAAAGCTTACCTTCTATTGACACTGAGATAGAAGACTCGACTTTTTCGCTCTTCTACCGAGACCCTTCGATCTTAACTGTATGACTCCGCCTCTACTCGTACCTGAACGGACCCAACCCGAGTGAACCCGACCAATTTGACATGATTAACATCCCTAGTTGCACCACACCGCTGCAAAAGATAAACCAAACCGGTTTACATATGAAAGAAAAAACAAAAATAAACATGAAACCCCAGTGTGGTTACTGAAGCCGAATCATGTATAACATACATTCATATTTTTTTTTGACATCTACACATCCGGTTAACGATTTAGGTTTCGTTAGTTTTTTAGAGGTTTTACCTCTTCATCTGCAAACTATGTATGTATAAGAAGAGGTACATCTAAAATATTCATCTTCAAAAAAAAATCGTTTATTATAGAACTTTCATTCTATTTTCTTTATTTTTTCACCAGTGTTTCTTATGTTTTTATATGTTTTCGTACGATTTTGTACGTTTTCGCCCATTTTTTTACGTTTTTGTGTTTATTTTACATTTTCACACATAAGCAGTGCTCAAACTATCGCTTACCTCCTTCTAAACTAAATCAAAAAGCAGATACGCAAAGAAATAAGCAATCTCAGACACCACAGAAGCATATCAGAATTTGTATTTCAAACATACAAAAAAAATTATTTTTTATTAAATTAAAATTTTAATCCTAGAAAATAAAAGGGTTAGTACAGATGATAAAATCACAATAGCCCAAAAAAACATCAAAATTAATGACAAAACTGAAATGGGTATAAATAAAGATCGTCTGAATATTGACTTGGGTATTGCTGGTGGTTTTCAGCGGCGGTGGTGGTCGTGAGGGTGGAATCTTGGGTGGCCATTTTCTGACTACTGAGAGTGTGTAGTGAAGTGACGATTGTTTGACTGATAACATTTGATAAACTAAGGGTTTTTGTGACATTCGTGAAAGTGTATGGTAGAAAGTGAAACTTTGATATTAGTCAACACTCAACAGCAAGTGTTCAATTTATTGTTCAGACTTCACAAACTATGAAATTAGTGAAAGTATAGGGTAGAAAATGAATGTTTTTGCATATGTTGACCTTTTATGCTTTAAAAAAAATATTTTACTCAATGTGAAGGTGGTGATATTTGAAAAAAAAGATGTTGCATTATAAAAGTAGACCTCAGCAACGGGTCAAAATTGAATCGGAAATTAAGCCCAATTTGAACAGAGAATTAAAAAAAAGTGAATCGAGAACCGAATCAAAATTAACATAGTCATATCGAAACCGACCAAACTTAACTTAATGAGTCGGTTTAATTAGTTTAGGTTTTTTTTACCCGCATTGAGCAAAACCAAACCTGAAAACCAAACCGGATAAGGTCGATTCGGATCAATTTGGTTTTTGGTTGAATTTGATCAATCTTACAACACAGTGTTTGAATTAAATTATGTTGTTCCAACACTTAATAAGCTAACCATTTAGTTTAAGTATTTAACAACTTCAAAATATTAATAGAAACTGATTTTCTATCACTTTGCTCATACTCGGGATACTTGTACTTAAAGGCGAACCATTCAACGAAAAAAAATATCATTGTGTAAATTTTATAAAATTTTAGATTATTTGTATTTTGCTCTCTTAACGAACCGATTTGTAGTGTAGTTTCTAAAAATTATCAAAGCTTACCTTCTATTGAGACTGAGATAGAAGACTCGGCTTTTTGGCTCTTCTACCGAGACCCTTCGATCTTAACTGTATGACTCCGCCTCTACTCGTACCTAAACGAACCCAACCCGAGTGAACCCGACCAATTTGACATGATTAACATCCCTAGTTGCACCACACCGCTGCAAAAGATAAACCAAACCGGTTTACATATGAAAGAAAAAACAAAAATAAACATGAAACCCCAGTGTGGTTACTGAAGCCGAATCATGTATAACATACATTCATATTTTTTTGACATCTACACATCCGGTTAACGATTTAGGTTTCGTTAGTTTTTTAGAGGTTTTACCTCTTCATCTGCAAACTATGTATGTATAAGAAGAGGTACATCTAAAATATTCATCTGCAAAAAAAAGATCGTTTATTGTAGTACTTTCATTCTATTTTCTTTATTTTTTTCACCAGTGTTTCTTAAGTTTTTATATGTTTTCCTACAATTTTGTAGGTTTTCGCCCATTTTTTACGTTTTTGTGTGTTTTTTACATTTTCACACATATTTGTAGAAAACCGACTAAATCCTACGAAAACGTAAAAGAAACTTACGAAATCATAAGAAAACAAATGAAAACATACAAAAGCGTACAAAAATAGACGAAATCGAACGAAAACATACGTGTTAGTGCAAATATTACGATATTTAATCTACATAGTCTTGTTTGTTTTGCGGATGACAAACATGTAACTTGTAATACGTAACATAAAATGTACAAGTTACTCATAACCGTATTTTGTCTCAACATACTTTCATCAACACCATTTTTACTTAAACCTTTCTTTCTAAGCTAATGTGTATACTTACACATTTCTATCTTTGTAAAAATAAAAGATAAATTGTTTTGAAAAATGATTGGTAGACCTAATAATAGACCTACAAATGTGATTGATGGAAATAAAAACTTGATTGGTGGTTAATATTAAGAAAGAATTAGTGTACAACACTTGTCAAAAGATGAATGGATTAGACATATTCGTAGGTCCATTTAATAGGCCTATTTATCATTACTCAATTGTTTTTACATCATTAGTAACATGTCTTGCAAAACCTAGACATATCCTTGAAGAAAATGTTATCATAGATTTGGTTATAAGAGTTGACTTAACAAAAGATTTGCAAATCAATTGCTGATTTTCTATCAAACCCCAAGGACCCTTTTTTTTATAAAGGCAGACCCTTTCAAAGGGGTTTGTGGGATCCGTGAGTGGATGTGATTTTTTTGCTATAAATCAATGTTGCAAAAATCGTGAATCACTAGTGGGCCGGTCGACCACCTTGTAGCTTGTAATCGTTCTAGGCGGGATTACTGGGTAATTAATCGTATCAAAATTTTTAGCAAATTTTGGGTATTTCTAGGAAATTTTGGGTATTTTTAACGAGTTTTAGGTATTTTCAGCATTATTATTCTTAAAATTCAACTTATCATACGTATAAATAGTTATTATAAGTGGTAAGCATAAGTTTATAGTGAGTTTTTGGTATTTTCGGTAAGATTTGCTGGTTTCTGTCAAATTTGACCTCCCTTGACCGCCATGACCCCAGATGACAGTAATTAATCGCTTTTACATTAATCGACAAGGTTGATGGCCTTGTAGCAATTAGCCGACGATTAATAGGCCTTGTAAACCTTGTTTTGCAACATTGCTATAAATAGAGATCAATTGCTCACTCATTTTCTCACCCCACTCTATCATCTTCTCTCTAACTCTCACATACTTGTTCTCTCTAACATGTAGATCTCATATATATACTTGTTATTCTCTTCGTTTAGTGTCTCTCTTTGTAGATATGAAGATCATTTAAGCTGTATGCAAGATATTCAAGATTAAGCGAAGATCATCTCATTTGAGAAGTTCAAGCACAAGGCACACATGAGTCATTGTCTCACATCTATCTAGATTAGTTTCTTTGTACTCGTAATCTTATGGTATTATGTCTAAGATCTATGATCTTGACATCTCGTGTGCTTCTCAACCGAGATCCATGACTTAGCACCATTGATCTATACATCTTAGGAGATGAAAGGCCATAGGCTAACTACGTGTTGACTTTGTGTATAGATCCATGTTTCTCTTTTATAAGATCTATTAACATGATGCTTCATGACTCGACTGGATAAAGATTACGACTATGTCAAGACATGTTCTTCAAGATGTAATACATGATCTAGGCAAGATCATATCATATGGTCTTCTCTCTCTCTATCTATCTCCATCTATTATAAACTCTCACAAACTTCATGTGTGTCGTGTCGGTTCTTGTGTGAACCTAGTGCTTAGACTAGTACCTACAAATGGTGTAAGGTTAAAAGTTGTGTTGATTCTACTTGCGTGTAAGAATCCGGGTGTTGGTCCTATCCATTGTTAAAGGACTCAGTGTTCAGCTTAATACCAGATAAAGTGTAAGTGATGTAAAATGGAGTCGTTGTACCCTTGTGAAAGAACATGACATCCTAACTTAGGTGTCGGTAAATATTCTAAGCAACGTGTAAAGGTTTCCTCCGCTATTAAGGGAAGTTGTTGACTAGTGAAAGTTGAACTCTCGAGTAGGTGACTTGGGGAGTAGATGTAGGGAAAGAAAGGTGTTTTTGTAGCTGAATCACTATAAATCAATGTATCGGTTTGCATTCTATGTTTCCTTACTAAGTTACCTTTATACTTGCATCTAATCATTGTTTGCGTGAATTGTGATCACTTAGTGTGCCACTTGGTCCGTAGTATAGTCCTTAATTATAAACAACACTTCTCATACTATCTCCCTCTAGATCTATATTGATACAAAAGTTTTTAAATATTAAGGAAAAAGTATTCAACCCCCCCTCCCCTACGCTTTCCATAGTACAAAACAATTTTCGCAATTAATTAATTAATTAACCTATATACTAGTACATCATGCATACAGACAAAAGAAGCACTCTTGGGCTAAAATAAAAGCAGGTTGTTTGTTTGTTGTTTTTTTGGCCACTCCCCCTTTGCTTGTATAGTTGCCGAAAGTGGAGGTATCTAAACCCATCAAATGCACACTTTTCATGTTTCGTTCTTGTGATTTACAAACAACCAAAACTTTTGTCTTTTTTTAAATAAACAAGATATATAGCCCGCGTTTCGCGACGGAGGAGGCAAGACTAACAGCTGTAATAATCGATAAGGCGAAAGATTGTTGAGGTCAATAACTAGACTTGTTAAGAAAGAATAACTGCAAGGGCTATATCGATAAAGAAAAACTAAAATATGTATTAACTTTCAACATTTAAGAGGCGGATTTGTGCATTTGTTTTTTTTCATTTACGTCCCGACCATTTTTGTGTTATGACAAACGACGGGATTTAACACATAGCGAGGTATATAGCCTTTGTTTCGCGGCGGACCGTGCAGGACTAATGTTGTAGTGGATCGATAATACAAAAGACTGTTCGTGTCAATGGATAGGTTTGAAAGTATGATTAACCCACATGGACTACTTTCCTATGATAAATAATATATGTATTAATGCACAGTTCGTCCATGTGGTTGTCAGTTTTGTGCATACTTACTTGGTCCTTTTGTGAGGATCCCTTCCCGTTAAGTTTTGTTCGACCTTTTAGTCCCCCTATCTAGGGTTGGAAACTCGTGTCGGGTTCGGGTTAGTGGGTCCGGGTTGTCAGGTTGGTGGGTCAGATATTCTCGACCCAAACCTGACCCATTCAAATAATCGGGTCAGTTATGTCAACCCTAACCTGTTTACAAATAACCCGAACCTAACCCATTTAACCTATTTATATATTTGGGTTGGCGTTAAATAGGTTACATGGGTTGAATAGGTTAAACGGGTTTCAGGTTGACTCATTTAACAAGTTTATATACAAAAATAGGCACATTACACGTGTTAACATGTTAAATGGGTTTAGGTTCGACCCGTTTAACCTAGTTAACACGTATGATAAAATATTAATTATTTTTAATATAAGGAAAAAAATCTTAAACGTGTTGTCAGGTCGACCCGCTTAATTTAATCTCAACCCAAACCTAACCTGTTTAATAAACGGGTCAGATCGACCCAAACCTGACCCAAAATTTAGTATACTCAACCCGAACCTGTTAATTTTCGTGTCGGATTTCGCCACCCGTACCCCTGTCTATAAAGAAATTATAACTTGGACACCCACCCAAAATCCCCCCTTATCAAATTGCTTTTCATTCATTCCATTTCACACACACACTAATTACACCTTCAAAAACACATTCAGTTATCCGTCACAAATAACCGAAACCCACTAAGAATCAAGCTTCACTTTCAATAATCTCATCTTGTTCATGAATTCCATCGAACTGAATCTTGGTTTTTATGGGTCATTTGTGTCTGCACACCAGGTGTTTGGTATATTGTCTCACTGAATTAAATCTTTTATTTTTATTATGTGGTTTTGATTAGGCTATGCTCTTCGTTGTTTTCGTAATTGGTTAGTTAAGCTGTTTATTTTGGGATATTTTTAAGATTATTATTAGTGTTAAGCCAAACCGAACCTAACCAATTAATGGCGGAGCAAGCTTTAGACTTAGTCATACCTTATATACACATTGTCCAGGACCGTAACTCTATTTCTTTAGTTTCTCATAATTTTTATGAAATCGATCGCATTACCCGTAAGCGCCTAACTGTCCACACACTTTACTTCCCGAACCCTTCCTCTTTAAGTAAACGATTCCCATTCATCGAGTCTTTCACACTCAAAGGTCCCCCGTCTATTTTTTATGATAGAGATGGTTATGCTATCCGAATCACCCCATGGATTCACCAATTAGCTCTCGAGTTTAGGTGTTTGAAAGAACTTCGAGTTTAGGTGTTTGAAAGAACTTAGTAAATGGTTGACCTTTTTTTTGGATTTTATGCTAACAAAACCATCTTGTTTCGTTCTTTCCAAATAGTCTTTTCCCCATCGTTCCTTGAAGCCCCTATCCATCTTATAACGACCAAACGCGTTGAGAATTGTCAGGATATCATGGTGCGAAGATGCATATAAGACCACCGCATTCCTAGCTACAAAAAAAGAAAATACTAGCTTTAGGTCTACCTTATCAGCTCTAAAACTCAAAAGTATGTGCTTATTCAAGAAAATTCAACAATATTATTGAGTTTCCTTTATACAGATGTTAAAAGTCAAAGACTTGGAGCTTATTTGACTTTCCAGTAGTCAAACTAGCTATAATAGCATACATTTAGTATGTCCAAGGAAATGTCTAAAATGAAGAGTAAGCAAAGAAAGAAGAGATTGAAATGATAGAAATGTTTGAACTCAAATCTCGTATCTGGAATGACTTGTAGCTTGTTTTGCTGTATGTTTAGTCATTAGGTTGTGACTGTTCTATGTCATGGACATCCTGTGTTGTTGGTGGTTCTCAGTATGCAATTGCAGAAATATTTGCATTGTTGTGTTCGTTAAGTGGGTGATGGTCATTTACTTGTTAAGTGGATATGCACTTAGGTTATATATCCTTCGTATTTAACCAGTAGTTTTTTTTTGTTTTGTTTCTTAACCTACACATTTTGTTTTCCTGCTTTGTGCATGGTAATAACAGTAGACAACAACTTACTACCTGAAATTGTACTTCAGGTAAAAAAGAAACAGAATACTAGCTTGATTCTTGGGAGGGTTCATTGTGCCACCACTTTATTTGTTTGTGTAGTCATAGCCAGTACATAGTTTCAGTGTCGAGGTCGTGGTCGGTTTTTACCCATTTCTATGCTTTATATCAGGTGATTTTGCCCTTAAGTGGCACATATTATATGAGGTTTTTTTATTCATACTTTAAAAGGGGGATCTGTGGTTGGTTGGGTGATCCTGGTTGTTCGAGTTGTTTCGATGGTTATATCTGCAAAATTATTCAGTAGGTAGTGTGGTTCGCATCTAGCTTTTGATCACATCGACAAGGGTCAAGGGTTTAATTTTGACGTGTTGTGGGGTCTTACCATGTAAAGCGTTTTCTTCGTAAAACATTCCTACAGGCTACAGATCATCGTGTCACCACTCTATTTGTATGCGTAGTCATAGCTAGCGTTTTTCGTTTTTTACCCATTTCTATTCTTCATATCGAGTGATTGCCCATAGGTGGTACATGTTATGTTAGTGTTCCATGGCGGGGATTCTCTCTTTGATTGTTGGACCTTCATCTGGCAGGTGTAAGAAATGAGTTTGATAAGAGGATCGTCTTAGGGTCTTTGTCGTGCTTCATTTCTCCGGTGGGGCATCTTAAGATGAAATTGTGTAGTGCTGAATTTTTGAGGGATGAATTTGACAAACTAGGGGTTTTTGTGATATTAATGAAAGTAAAAGGTGAGAAACATAGGAAAATATAGTCTATGTTTCGAAGGAGAGTTGATCTTTATTTTGGCGCGCAGCTATGGGTATTGGTGTTTGTATTGGACAGATTGTCTGAATCGACCCATTTAATTTTTTGTTGCATGTATGGTGTTTTCAGGTTCATCATGGGATTGTCTTTGAAGAGCAGATTGGAGACATCAGTATACACGAAAATACTTTATTTGTGTGCCAAAAAGAATGAACAACAGTTTGCCGTCCCTGGTGGACTGATGAAAGTAGGAACCATGGACCCTACATCAGGTGAACTTCTTCCTTTTTGGAGCGTCTGTTGGGATTAAATACCACAGAAGATCAACAGGCAAGGGTGTCACAGCTGACAAAACAAGAACTGCTAATGTTGAACATAGGATCAATATAATGACCGCATGGTTTTGGCTGTTAAAGAGAAGAATGACAACAACAACACTACTACAACTGGTGCCTGTGTGCACCACCATTGGTCGAGAAGGTTGCATTGAGAAGAAGACATGATAAACACTCGAGGCTAATCGGTTGGGCCGAAATTCAAGGTGGTCAAACAAGTGAAATCCCACCTTCCTCAATATATGACTGAGGACTTAACACTAAAACTGTGCTGGTTTTTTCCATTATGAAACAGATTCTTGTGGCCGATATACATTGTTGTGAATTATATTGGTTTAGATTTTTGTTTATTCGGGTTTCTCGACGTGCTACTACATAAAGTAATATAACAGTAGTAGGATCAAATACCTTGTAAAACATGTTCTTAAACTACAGGTATATTACTAGGTAGATCTTCAATGTTATATTGAGGTCATTCAAGTAACAAAACTTGCTGAACGCATTCTATGCAAAACAATTAAAAAGGATTGGTCTCGCGATAAGAAAATAAACGACAATGTTACAACCAAATCAAATGGTTACTCTAAGCGAATCATGGGATATAACATGCAAATCTACACATACACACACACACAAGGTTAGATGCCATACCCTTGAGCCACCATTGTTCTCATTTTTGTTTAAGTTTTCGAAAACAGTCCCAGTAGATGGCAACTGATGAATATCATCACCACCTGTGTGTACCGTTAAAGACTTCCAGCTCGGAGCAATGGAAAGCTTCACTACCTTGAGCTTCGATACCCGTCATTGACATGAGCTGTTTCTTATCACCCAAGCAAAAAACCCCGAGCTAGCTAAGTTATGTTGGTCTCTTGTTACTTGGGCAGTTGGGGTTACATTGAGCTCGCAAGCTACTCATTTTGAGTTATTTTCGTGATAACTTGCACGAGTAGGTGAGGTTTTCTCAAGTTCAGCATTACAAGAAAAGAAAATTAAGCGGTCCTGAAAAATGGATTAATCGGCGGTTGTCCCACGAAATGAAGAAACTATTTAGCCACATGTTTAACTTTGTCAAAATTACTCGTAAGATGTAATCGAGCCGTGTTGAAATTAATGATACATAATCTATGCCAAGAGCAGTGTTGCTGATCGCATTTTGGAATCGACATCTTTAGGATTTGTGCTTGTGTTTGTGTTTGTGTTTGATCGATAGAAGTCTAATCACGTTGTTCAAATAAGATAAAAGGAAACCGTGAGAACCATACTCTCAGTTAAACTTGGGCCTAAAAGGAAGGCCTGTTATACTCTATACGTAGTATATAATGAAAAACATAAACATAAAGCTAAAGAAGAAAAGTAAAAAAGATGACTTTTATACCATAAAACACACACAATCATCATCACTTCAAGAATTACATTAGAGAGTTCGGTTCTTATTGGTGTTTATTGTTAAGCCAAACTAAACCTTCATGGCAACAACAACAGTGGGGGAGGAAGTTTTAGACTTAGTTGTACCTTATATCAAGGACCCAAACTCTGTTTCATTAGTTTCCTATCGGTTTTATGAGATTGATGGCATTACGCTTAAGCGCCTAACTGTCCATGTTCTTTACTACCCAAACCCTCCCTCTTTAAGTAAAAGATTCCCATTCATTGAATCCTTAATACTCAAAGGTCCCTCATCTATGTTTAATAACAAAAATGGTTATGTTATCCAAATCGCCCCATGGATTCAACAATTAGCTCTCGAGTTTAGGTGTTTGAAAGAACTTTGTATCCGTCATATATGGTTGTTCATGATGAAGATCTCGAGACATTGGCGAGAACCCGTGGTAAGGATTTAAGGACTTTCAAGATTAAGAAGTGTCAAGGGTTTTCGACGCATGGATTAAGGCATGTCTCTAAGTATTGTAACCAATTGAGAACTTTTTGTTTAGGATATTGTTATCGTATCGAAGTGAAAGATGGGGTTTGGTTACATCAATTGGCATTGAATAGCACGGTTTTGGAAAGGTTACATGTTAGGGATATTTATATTTCTAATAATGCACAAGAGCTTACACTTCTAGTAAAAAACTGACTCATTAATTTCGTTGAAGATTGGAAGGTGCTATCTAAATAAACTAGGAGATGTCTTTAGATATGCATTTAGGTTGGAACAACTTGGTGGTGGATATATAAGTGATGAGGAGAGAGAGCTTGTTGGTTTCCGGTTTCCCCCAAAAATTCGTTCATTAAGTCTAACTAATTTCGTTGCAACTCCATATTCAATTGGACACCCTTTTTTGAATAATATAAAGAAATTGAAACTTGCATATGTACATAGGTATGAAGAAAGCCAATGTTTATTGTTTGAGATGTGTCCCAATTTGGAAGTTCTAGATACCAATGATCAATGTGGAGACAGGGCAATGCAAGTTATTGGTAAGTTCTGCAAGAAATTACGAAAACTTACCCATTATGGGGTTATGACCCACACAGGACTCATTGCTCTGGCAAAAGGGTGTGATAAAATTGAGTGTCTTAAGGTTAGACTCGGAGATATTTCAAATGAAGCTATCGAGTTTGTAGGAACTCATTTGAAGAATCTCAGTAAATTCCGTATGAACTTGGCTAAGAAAGAGGGGACAACAGATCTTCTGGTGCTAGACAATGGGATTCGGGCAATGCTGATAGGTTGCAGCAAACTCGAAAAGCTAGATAACTGTCTCTGCCATGAAGGATTGACGGATGTGGGTTTGGAATATATTGGGAAGTATGGTGCCAATTTGAGGTCTTTGTCTCTTACTCTTAGGGGAAATTCTAATGGAGGACTTGTGAAGTTATCACAAGGGTGCCCAAGATTAAGAAAGCTTAAATTATGGGGTTGTTCCTTTAGAAAACAAGTTCTTGCCAGCCGTGTGTTTAATATGGCTTCTCTAAGGTATGTATGGGGTCACAACA
The DNA here is from genome assembly GCA_025667525.1 of Glebionis coronaria. NCBI lineage: Eukaryota > Viridiplantae > Streptophyta > Magnoliopsida > Asterales > Asteraceae > Glebionis > Glebionis coronaria. Next base: position 29,447 of record JANFOE010002513.1, on the reverse strand, counting down.
GTGATTTTACTGTTTTTGCTCTCATTCGTCCAGAGTTTTAACATTGAAACATTCATATGTAAGTTCTTTGTTATTTACTTCCTGAATCATTGTTATTTTCCTATTAATATTGTTTTGCATTACTTTTTTTTAATAGGGTGTCTTACTTTAGGATCTTTTGTAGTCTTGGAATATCATGATTGTGAAATCCGATTAATCACATGCTTTCTTTCTTCTGATTATCACAAGTTAGGTATTTTACGAGTTTAAGGGGTTTCTGTATATCTCATGAGCCTAGACACCAGTGGCGGACCTCGGATTTAGCAACAGGGTATGCACTATGTACTCATTTTTTTTCCCGACTCAATATTTTTAGATCTGGTCGGTTTTATGGGTCGGGTTTCTCGGGAATTTTTTTCCAGATTTTTATAGTCATTTTTCCGTTTTTATTGTTTAATACAGTACTTGAATAATCACACTTTTGACTAGGTGTTTAAATGAGGCGTCGAGTAACTTGAACTCAACTCGAGCTAACGTTTTTCTTTGTTGACGAGTGACGACTCTTTGCCAAAGTGCTAAATAGCACGTCTAAACTCTAGACAAACAAAACTTCATTTCTTTAACGTCTAAACAATATAAAAGATCCTAAAGAAATACGTTTAAATTTGAAATAACACTCTTTGCCAAAATGACAAATGTAAATTGTACTTGTAAATGGGCCTATCTATATTTCCATTCTACCTTTTTCTTCATCAACACAGCAGCTTAGCTGGTAAAACCAATGTTTTGAAACCCGGGTTGACTCGGTTTCGGTCGAAAAAACGGGTCATTTTGACCCGGGTTTCACATTTTCGAAACCCGGCTAGACCCGCCGGGTTTGGGGTGACCCGGATCAACCCGGTTATCGAGACCCGGCCGGGTTTCGATTTTTTCGGGTTTTTTTACAAAAAATGCAAATTTTACGTATTTATGATAAAATTTTATTTTTACATATTATATTGGTATTTTATTTTTAAATCTTCAATATACGGAAGTTTTTATGGTTTTTATACAGAATTTTTGCTAATTATTAAAAATATGAATTTTTTTTATTTTTTTAGAAAACCGGGTTGACCCGGTTCGAACCGGACCCAGTGACTCGACCGGGTCGATTCAAAAACAGGGTTTCAAAACATTGGGTAAAGCACTCTTTGTAAATTCATTAACAAAACTTCAAACCTAATTTTGTGTACACTACGACGAGGAATCACAGTTAGGGGTGGGAATCGGGTCCGGTCAACCGGGTTCGGGTCAATTCGGGTCGGGTCAAGACTAAAAAAAGCATACCCGAACCCGAGCCTAATTAGACTTGGGTCACTCGGGTTCGGGTCAATTCGTGTCGGGTCAATTCGGGTCGGGTCAATTCGGGTCGGGTCAATTCGGGTCGGGTCAACTTGGGTTTGGGTCAACCCGAGTATAAGGAAAAAATATGAAAAATGGCTTATGTAAGTAATAATACAATGTAAAATGTGTTATTCGAGTCGGTGTATGCACTTGCATACCCTGTGGTGCCTGTAGGTCCGCCCCTGCTAGACACACTAGAGTGAATACATGTATAAAGGATTGCACCATCCCATTTTTAGATACTCCTAGCAACTTGGGACCAAATCCTGCCGCCAGGAGGTGATAAATGGTGTATGAACTTGTGTAACGAAGATGGATTTTTAAAACGGCTCATCAGTTTATGATGTAAGTCTGAACTGATGTAACTTGTCTATTGGGGTCTAGGTACGACCATATTTTCAACAACCTTCGGTAACTGCCAAAATATTCAAACTCATCATGTATATCTTAATTTCTTCTCTTTCAAAGGATCATGTGTGCTGAGATAGAACAATTGCTTAAGCATATTTGTATTACCGTATTGGCTGATTGTGATTGTGTATTCATCAACACTTATATGAGCATGTACAATGTTAGAAGACACAGGAAATATAGTCGGAAATGAGTTGTAAACGTATATCACAGATATGAGCATGTACAATGTGAATTTATTAATCATTATAATTGACATAATAAGGAATTTGTCTGTTTCTTAATGTCAATTTAATTTATGTTTCTTTCTTTCTTACTATCACCCTCTGAAAGTTTTTAATATTTATTGACTCCTACAGGAAGGAGCAAGTCGAAAAGGAAGTCTCCAACAAACAAGTAAGGAATTTTATGCGGAAATGTAGAGGTTGATGTAATTGCATGAAGATGAAATGGGTAAAGTGAAGAGTAAGCATAGAGAAAGAAGAGATTGAGATGATATGAACGTTTAAACTTAAAATTCACATCTGGAATGACCTGTATGTCAAGACTGATATTAGCTAATTTCACCGTACGTTCTAGTAAAACTTGTTTGTGACTTTCAAAACTTCGAACTGTTTAGCATTGTATTTCATGCACCTTTTGTTTGGTAGGTGGTTATAAAGAAAAATTTGCATAAATAAGCTTTTCAAGTTCTGGAAGAAAACTAACAAGCTCAAAGATATCTGCTATAAGTTAAAATCAAGAACCACTGGTTAGTCTTACCTTGCAATTTTCAACATCCAAAACAAGCTTTTCAAGTTCTGGAAGAAAGTAACAAGCTCAAAGATATCTGAACTTTTGATAGCAATCTCTTTGATGTTGCACAATGGAATCTTTTGATAGCAATCTGATAGTTTCAATCTTACTAAAGACGAGTTACCATATATATTCAAAAGCTTAAGTGAGGGACACAGGGTTATAAATCTCTCTATATTTCCGGTTTCAAATCCTACCTCAAAACACTCTAAGCTGCATAGCTTTGGAAAACCACAAAAACTAAGCGGCATATAGAAACAGCAGTTATGAATCTCTAACTTTACGAGACCTAGGCAAGAGAAAATATATGCATGCGACATAAGTGGTCTTGGGTGCGTATTTATGATTGTCAAATCCTTAATTCCTGTCTCGGACAAGAACATAACCCAAAGACAAACATCCTCATCATCCAATATTTTGGTGCCATATATCAATGGCACTTAAGTAGCCTAAGAAAGAAAGCACATTTGGTCAGAACTATGGTCAAACTGATATCTCGAGTTAATTTCATTACTCACTTATACGAGAAACTGATTATCTACAATATGGAAATGCAACAACCAGTTACTCACTTGTCGCAATGGTAAACAACCTCTAAATCCCTCACCTTATAAATTTCTAGAAGCAAGTTGGTTTTTATCCTTATATTTCCTAGCCCCAATGGTTTGACTCATAGGGAGTGTTTGGGATTGCTCATTTCAAAGGAACAGTTTTCAATACAGTAAGCATATCAAAATGTGCTTTTCAAACTTACAAAAAAAAATATTTATTTTAAAAATTAAACTTTAAATCAAAGAAAATAAAAGGGTTAATACAGATGATAAAATCATGTAATGGGTCAATCTTAAAATTACAAAATAACCCAAAAAAGCATCAAAATTTATTACAAAACTGAAATGGGTAAGAATAAAGAAAGATCGTCGGAAAATTGACCTGGGTTTTGCTGGTGGTTTCCGGCAACGGCGGTGGTGGTTTACATTTTCAGATGAAAGTCAGTTAAAGTGTTTTTGTCATTTGACTTTTTATGTTTTTAAAAAGTTTTTTTTTACTCCGTATTATTTTCATGAAAAATGTTGTACTATAAAATAGGCCCAAGCATTTGGACCGGTGTCCTGGATCGGACCGGATCGATACGGGTCAGACCGGATCGATCCATGTCAGACCGTGCAATTTATACCAGTCTTCTATTTGAGGTTTTGGATTAATTCGGTTTTCAGTTCAGTTGTACTAAAACGCGTTGATTATACCTAATATGACTCGATCGAATCAAAAATCGATCCAGCCCGAATTATAAAGTAAGACCGGACAACGGGTCAAACAAAAGCGAAATGTGAATTAATTTTTTTCTTAACATTAGTAAATCGAATGAGTTTGATAGTAAAAAGAACATAAAATTATAAATTTTTATAAAACAAAACTTGAAAAAAAATGGTATTAATAAAAATTTAGTGTTCGAATAAAAACAATAATTATATAAAAACATAACCGAATTGCATTACACATAGAGACACTTTTGCTTTTTCATTTCACACACACTAATTACACCTTCAAAAACACACACATAACCGAAACCCACTGATCTTGAGCAATAATTCCAAGAATCGCATTGGATCGAAGCTTGGTTTTTTATGGGTCTGCACACAAGGTGTTTGGTATAATGTCTCACTCACTTTAATCTTTTATTTTTTTAATTAGGGTACGCTATTCATTGTTTCCATAATTGGTTAGTAAAGCTGTCTAGTTTGGGATTTTTGTAAGATTATTATTAGTGTTAAGCCAAACCAAACCAACCCTAACCTTAATGGGGGAGCAAGTTTTAGACCTAGTCATACCTTATATACACAACAACAAGGACCGAAGCTCTGTTTGTTAGTTTCCCGTAAGTCTTATGAGATTGATGGCATTACCCGTAAGCGCCTAACTGTCCACACACTTTACTACCCAAACCCTCTCTCTTTAAGCAAAAGATTCCCTTCCATCGAGTCTTTGACACTCAAAGGTCCCCCATTTCGTTTTATTCAAACATATCATCATCATATCAATATCACCCCATGGATCCAACAATTAGCTCTCGAGTTTGGGTGTTTGAAAGAACTTCATATCCATTGTATGGTTATTAATGATGAAGATCTCGAGACATTGGCCAGAACACGCGGTAATGGTTTAAGGAGTTTGAAGCTTAGTAAGTGTAGCGGGTTTTCGACAGATGGACTATTGCATGTCTCTACGTATTGTAACCAATTGAGAAATTTGTGTTTGGGATCTGCTCATCATGTTGATGTGAAAGATGGGGTTTGGTTACATCATTTGGCATTGAACAACACGGTTTTGGAAATGTTTGAATTCATGAATAGAACAGATATATCTGATGATGTTGATGCACAAGATGTTACACTTCTTGCAAAAAACTGTTGTAACTCTTTAATATCTTTGAAGATAGGAGCGTGTTATCTAAGTAAACTAGGAGATGTCTTTAGATATGCTTTTAGGTTGGAACATTTTGGTGGAGTTATATGGGATTTTGATAGTGACCTTGTTGGTTTCCAATTTCCCCTTAATATACGTTCTTTAAATGCAAAGAACTTCCCCGCAGCTCCATATTCAAGTGTACTCCCTTTACTGAATCAGATACGGAAATTGAAATTTGTATTTGGACATATGGATCAAGATAGTGAGTGTTTATTGTATAAGAGGTGTCCCAATTTGGAAGTTCTATATACCGTGGATGTCGGAGACAAGGGATTGCAAGTTCTTGGTCAGTTTTGCAAGAAATTGCGCAAACTTACCAATTTGAACCGTGTGACCCACGTGGGAATGCTTGATCTGGCAAAAGGATGTACTAATTTGGAGTGTTTAGACGTTAAAATAGGAGACATTTCAAATAAAGATCTCGAGTGTCTAGGAATGCATTTGAAGAATCTTTGTAAATTTCGTGTCCGCATGGTTAAGATAGATGGGACAATAGATCTACCATTAGACATTGGGATTCTGGCTATGCTAATGGGTTGCAGAAAACTCGAAAAGCTAGATATGACTCTCTGGTATGGAGGATTGATGCATGGAGGATTGACGGATGTGGGTCTGGAGTATATTGGGAAGTATGGTGCTAATTTGAGGTCTTTGTCTCTTACTCTTTTCGGAATCTCTAATGCAGGACTTGTGAAGTTATCAGAAGGATGCCAAAGATTAACAAAGCTAAAATTAGTACATTGTCCCTTTAGCGAACAAGCTGTTGCGAGTGTTGTGTTTAATATACCTTCTCTAAGGTATGTTTCGATTAAGGTCGATTATCGTGATCGTACTGTTTTGGCACTTACGCGTCCAGAGTTTCAACTTTAACAACATTGGTATGTATCTTCTTGTGTCATTTACTTGCAAATTCTTGTTCTTTTCCTGTTAATATTCGTTGTTATTACTTTATGCTAGCTGCTAGTAACAGTGTCTTCCTTCGGGAGTTTTTGTATGCTTGGAATATGTGATTATGAAATTTGATGGATTGCTTTTTATTTTCTGATTAGCACAAATTAGGTTTTGTACAAGTTTTCTGTTAGACCAAATAAGGGGGTTTTGTATATCTCATGAGCCTAGACACACCCATAGGATTGCAGCATCCCATTTATAAATGCTCCTTGCAATAAATAAAGACACAAAAATAAAAAGTGGATAAAGTATATGTAATTGATTCCAAATATTAACGAAGATGGCCTCAAAATTTCAAAGCTGCACTTTAGTTTATGATTGGATTCTGAACTCCTGTAAGCGTCTGTAGGGGTCTAGGTACGACATATTTCAAGAACTTACAGTAGTCGCAGAAACATACAAACTTGTGTAGCTCTTAATTTCTTCTCTTTAAAAGAATTATGTGTGCTCGCGTGGAATAATTACTGGAAATGTGCACTACTTGAGCATATAGTTGTTGCACCATACTGCTGATGGTGATCTCATGGTCATCCACACTTAGAGTGCAGTGCATTAACAACCTATATGGACACCGAAATCTAATGAAATTAAATAGATGGCATGGGGAAATGTTGTCCGAAATCACTAGTAAACGTACATCACATATATGACCTGTGTACATTCGAAGGCAAATCGTGAATTCGATCATCTTTATAATTGACTTAAAAATAAAATGTTCAGTTTCTAAATGTCAACTAAATATATATTTCCCCCTTTCTTACTTTCACCCTCTCTGAATTTGTTAATCGTTATTGCTCATATAGGAACGGGCAAGTTGACATGGAAGTCTCCAACAAGTGACTAAATATAGGAAGAAAGGTAGAAGTTGATGTATTGGCATAAAGAGGAAACGGTTAAAACGAAGAGTAAGCGCAAGAAAGAAGAGATTGAGAGGATAGAAATGTTTAGAAACAAAACTCGCATCTGGAATGACTTGTTTATCAAGACTCTTATTATCTTATTTTGCTGTAGGAATGACTTGTTTAGGATTTAGTAAAACTTGTTTCTGACTTGTAAAACTTTGACCCGTTTAGCGAGGTATGTCATGACCCTCTTGTTTCTTATGGGCATAATCACTTCGTTATGCATGATGGGAACAAAAAAAGTTTTTAAATGTATTATTTGATATTCATCGTTTATTGTACACAGAGATGCACAAGTGTTTATGGTGTATGGTTGCACCGAGAGTTGGATTTTTTAGTCTATATGTTTATTTTGCTGCTATTCTTGTTGCTGCATTGGAGATGATTTGACTAAACATACAAAGAATAAATGTATACTGTACATGAGGAATTCGTGTACATATTCATGTTTACACCTCAAGCAAGTAAAAAACATTTCAGTGACTGCCTGAGAAACTACTATCGTCTAGCAGAGAGTAAGCATGACCCAAACTACAAAACCTAAATCCACCCATCCACACTTTGGAAGATATCAGAAGCATAAATCTCGAGAACCAATAGGGAGGGAGAAAGCAAAGCTGCAGAGAGAAAAAGAGTGAGATTAGTGTTTCGTGAACGTGTGGTCATGCCGGCATTTTGGTATCAGCGTCGTCCAAGAGAAAGACAATCGGCACATATCACAAACAGAAAATATAGCCTATCCCAGTCACCAAGTAGCTTGTGCAACAGATATTGCATACATATTGACCGCATATACATCACTTGGAAAAATAATGTACATTGAAGTGTCAATACTGCTGCAAACAATATTGAAGTGTCGATACTGCTGTAAACAATATATGGTACAACCGCGCATATATCAAAAACAACAATGAGAGGTATATGTAAACTGCCATAAAGGGTAAAAAAAGAATCACTCAAGTGTTCTCTATGATACAATTTCAAGGATAACTGATACTGATTTTCAAAATTTTGGTATGATTTCAATAATCAAAATAAGAATTATTAAATAAGGTTATATACAATCAGTAATTTCAAATGTATGAAAGACAAAATAACGGAAATTAGTTCATCTTGATGCTTCGAGAATCCGTGGTTGGCTCCCGTAACAATATGTAACTTGTGGGTCGGTATGATCTTTCCAAACTCTAATGCTTCAATGCGTCGAACAATTTTATCATCATACCCGTGTACTGTCTACGCCCTGCGTAACAAGTATAACTTTTTAATTATATATAGTAGAAATATCCTACCATCATCGTGTTAATGAAATGGATACATTATGTCTTGATATAACAAATGAGTCAAAACACATTCGACTTTTAAGAGTCAGAGTGTCGGACACATTTGGCTGAAGTAATTTTATATCTTACCTGCAATCTTTGTCAATTTGCAGGCAAGCTTCTTCCATATTCGTGCATTTGCAAGGTTCCTTCCTTCCTTTTGTCAACGAAATGCAGTGTTCCTTCCTTTTGCAGTGCATTTGCAAGGTTCACCATGGTATCAGTTTCCTACATTCATACAATATAATCAACAAAATAATTTATCTCGAACTACAAGTCGTTACAGTTTATGTGTTTTCGATTGAATCATGATGATATAATCAGAATGTGGATACTGCTTAACTGTGCTTCTACTTATGAGGTTGTTATAATCAGATAAAAAGTTGCTTTTATGTTTGGACAATTTCGGTAGCATGAGCATTTGGGATTGCATATAGCAATTCCGGATAAGCTTAACACTTTTAAGGTGGTGTTTTATTTAAGCTTATATTTGGGCTTATGAGCTTATTTGATATCGCCTAATATTTCATAAGCTCCAACTTTTTCACCTATTTTGAGTCTTACAGGCTTATATAAGTTTAACACATCGTATCAAACTTATATAAGCCCACAAGGCCACAAGTATCAAATAAGCTGGAAATTTGGAGTTTATGAAATATAAGACGGAAAACAAATAAGCTCATTAGCCACATATAAGCTTAAATAAACTCCTGAAATTTGGGTTAATTTACTGAAAATATCTTATGTAATTAACTTATCTGCTTATAAGCTAACGCTATTTTAGATAAACACATCTATAACTATGTGCTATTATCCGATTACCTGTTTTGATACCGAAAGCTCTTAAGCCGAAACAAGTCATTCTGTTTTAAAAACAACAGTTTCAGTAAGCTTACGCAAACACCCAAGGGTGTTTGGTTCAACTTATTTAACTTTGGAGAAGTCGATAAGCTCACTTATTGGAGCTTATGACATTATCAGCTTCATCTTATTGGCTTGGTAAAGTTAATAAGCTCTAAAAAAAGTGAGCTAATCAGGTTTTCCAAAGTCAAATAAGCCCATTAGAGGGCTGATTTGGCTAATCCAAATGCCCCAGAATTCAACACGTACACTTGATTTCGGTCACAAATAATAAACCATATAAGCACCTCAAAATCTGCTTTTTTTAGCACATATGCATTCCTAACAAGCAATAATCTGGATACCCTTAATTTGTGATAATACATATAAATGACATACCTTTGTGATTGGAACCCGTCTCTGTGCAGTAAGCCCACAAGCTTCTCACCATGCTTATTGATCAGATCACCACAACTTTTTTCTCCTCCTCACACATTATTCCTTAAAAACTGATACAATTAATCAAAGAAAAACGTGTATATATAATAAACCTAACAGATCTCTAATAATGTAAATGTGAAGATAAAAAGGTTTTATTTTATGAGGAAAGAGACAAAGAGAATTATGAAAAAGGACTAGTAAGTCTTATTTTGTTCTAATAACGAGCTCGTGGTAGATGACCCAGTACGGTTGTCTTTGGAAAAGCGCACTACTCGGGTGTACGTAAACGGGCTGGTTCTTGACTATGGTTCTGTATCCTTCTTGTGGGTCTTTACGGGCAGCATGAAAGAAAAAGCCAGCTGTTATTGCCTTTCGTACCTATGTATAGTTCTTCCTCGCACACACAATATCCAATTTGTACCTGATTAAAAGAAAGAAAAGTCAGCATGATCCAGATAGATGGGTTATTAATCATAATAAGAGGAATTCACATAATCTAGTTTTTGAAAGCAGTTCGGCATTAATGGTTAAAAAGACTCTAAATAGACACAACTCATCTAAAGAAAACTTATTCAAACTATTTGAGCCGTTTCAGGACATTAGTTGTAGTTTTACTTTAAGCTTAGAATTAAAAAACAGCTGTAACCTATGATCTTTTAGTACAAAGCAATATGGGCCAGAACACAGACCATTGATTATATAAAAGAGGATTTCACACAATCACATTTGAGAAAATAGAGGTGGCAAGAGCGCGGGTAGCATGACAGGTTATGACGGGTAAGTTTTAAACAGGTTGGATCAGGTAGAGCTCACCCAGAACCTCTTTTACTTCCTTTGCTTGAATTACAATTTATGCATTTTACTTTTGAGTGGCTTTCGATCAGTTTAACCTATTCAGTCTGATTCCATGAAAGATCTGCCTATTTGAGACGTTAACCAGAGTATAAACCAAATTAACCAATTAGAGGGTGAAATAGACATCACTATAGAAACCATAATAAAACTAGCTGAGCGAATTACATCATAAGTTACATTTTTTTAACAGGCGCACAGAGAAATTGTGCAACATAATTTATTAGAACAGAGCAACATAAGCCAGAACACCGGACGCTGATCATAAAAAGGGGAATTTCAAACAATCACATCTCAGAAAACAAGAGGTGGGTCGTGGATGGCAGGTCGGTAGCAGTCAGCTATGGAGATGGTGGTGGCATTGCGAGTGCAGAAACATTAATTTTATTAGTTCTTTTCTTGAACTGTAAATCATAAATGTTTTGAACACTACTATGAAAACAATGTTGTTATAACGATAATGGAATTTCATAAATAGAACGATTGACTAAGTTTTGAGCATTTTGAGTGACTTCCAAACCATTTAACCTATTCAGCCGGTCCATTCTAACCAATTAGTTACCTTTACCCATTAGAGACATGAGCTGAAACACAACCAAACCAAGAAAATTATCACAGAAAACTAGCACATTTACAGCAGAAAACATATATTAATTATTACTACGTAAATATTTGTAATGAAAAACAAAGCAAAGAGAACATACTTGTCCATAATCGATAGAAGCTGCTTCCTGACATCTTGCGCCCTCCTAAGCGATCCCGACTGAACAAAATTCTCGAAACACAACGGTCCCGAAAAATTCTTAGCTTTCCAAGCCTCGTAAACAGCAAGCAAAGTTAAAATGATCTCCTTCCGGCTTAAAAAACTTGGCCTTCTTCTAATCTGCTTGAGCTTGTTTTTCCCGAGGTCTATAAACGATATTCCCAGTCGTAACCATAGCAATAATGGTCAAAATCTCATCACTGCAACCCAAATCAACGCTCGTTAACAGCATCTTAGACAAAGGAGGTTCGAGTGGAAATTCCGCCGTTTTCTTTCCTAACCTCGTTAGAAGTCCTTGTTCATCATATGTCAATGGCCCTTAATTAAGTAGCTAGAGAATCAGAGGACATTTGGTCAGAACTATGGTCAAACTAGTATCTCGAGTCAATATGAAAACGCAATAACGATCATTTACTCACTTAGCGCAATGGTAAACAATCACCCTATAAATTTCCAGAAGCAAGTTGGTTTGACTTGTAATGTCAAATTGTCTCAGACACTACAGTAAGCATATCAAAATTTGCATTTCAAACATACAGAAAAAAACCTTTTTTTTTAAATTAAACTTTGAATCCAAGAAACAAAAAGGGTTAGTACGTATGAACAGATCATGTAATGGGTCAATCTTCAAATAAAAATATTAACTCAAAAATTATCAAACTTTATAAGAAAACTGAAAAGGGTATAAATAAATATGTCGCTTTATTCAGATGTATAAACAGGGCGTATCAAGAGTCCAGTTATAAGGAATGAACTCGGTTCATCAGACGTGTCTGGGTTAAGTATGAATGACCGGCCAGTCCCAAAACGGTGATAACAGGCTCAATTAAGAACGGACTGGTTCAGAAAAAGAGCTAGTTCATAAAAGGGTCGAACCCTGGTTCAGCTCAACTTATCTACGGGTTTTGACCCGATGATCGATGGTGTGCTTTTTTTTGTACGGGGGCCAATAAATGTCAAAGAGACCGTTTTTATTTTCTTCTCCTTTTATTTTTTACTTTTTTTAAGGTATATATGAGTTTTCTATTCGATATTACGAGCCAATTAATCACAGGGTGACTATCTTTTTAGATAGCCTGGAGTCGTCGTAGGTGAACCTCCGTGACCACCCCAAGTATACACACACAGTAAGGTTTGAACATTTGACATCCCCTTCAAAAGTCAAAGATATTAACACTAGGCCATTTAGTAATGGTTTGTATATTTTTTACTTTAAAGATTATATCTTATTTTGAGTTAGTATTAAATAGTTTGTTTATAATTTTTTTTCGTATAATTTGGAGGAATGCTCGCTTAAAGCGATCGTTTATAGTGAAAAATTATTATATTTGCAAAATTATGATTTTGTTTCGACAATAATGCAAAGCGTTTTTTAAATTTAATATTATATGTGCGGTTTTTAAAAGTTGTCAAGTCTAGAATCAATTAAGCTTAGAACACTGAGAGTAGTTGAAGCCTAACTTATGTCAAAATAAAAAGTGAATGCCACGTATGTTTTGGCATGAAAATCCTTTGATACCACATTTTGTGGGAATGTCATGAGCCAAAGAAAAAGTTGTGTCAAAAATTTAAAAAGTGATATTACGGGCCTAAAAATACCCACTTTATTTATAAAAATTTCATTACCAGCATGGCTAGTGTATTTCACGAGGTGTGATGCGTCGGTCACAAAGTTGGGCGGTGGCAACAAGGTGTATCAGGTAAGGGTAACTTAGAAAACTACATTAATTTAAGTTTTAAAAATTAATGATTACAAAAAGTACATCCTCTTTTTATACGTAGTAGAGATAAAATGTTTTTTTTTTGTCATTTATTGATAAACTTAGTTTTAAGCTCAAAGTTTTTATTTTACTTAAAGTGAACTGCATATATATATATATATATCATTCTAAAAGCTTAAATTTGCATATATATCCAACTTAGAATTATAATTATATATAAAACGAAACTTATGAATCAACGTCCCATCCATCTTAGTAGAATTCGGCCACTAGATGAATGTATATATATATATGTGCATTACCCTTTTATATACACCAAGTAAAAGATCACGTTTTTTAAAGGTAAAAATGATGTGGAATTTGTCTTGGGCGGACCAATTGTGAGTGGAACACATAAAACAATGGCGTTTAAAGATCGACTTGTTTGTTTTCGCTTAAACTAAACGACCTTGTTATGATTTTCTTGTCGTGTATGTGCACCCACCTACATAACGAAAAATGCAATGATTTTTTATCAATAAATTAATTTTTTTTAAAGACTTTGTATTCTTCTTTAAGCTTTTTATCAATAAATATGCATTACTTGATGTATATTAGCGACCTTGATAGTTTACAAACTATATTACGCAATTCAGTCATTTTCTAATAACACCGTTTAGCTTTTATTTTTATTTTTTTAATCAATAAATTAATACTTTAAAGACTTTTTATTTTTCTCTAAGCTTTGTGGCAATTATATACTGTATATCTTTTTATATACATTACTAACTTAAAGACTCGTCTAACGCTGGGAGTAGTTTAACGAATAATTTTCGTAATAAAAAATTAACGGATGTTTTTATTAATAAAAATAAAAGGGTTCTCGTAATAGATGAATGCAATGACATAAAGAACATGATGTATTCCATAAACAATTAAGTTTGTGACAATAATAAAAAAAGTGTTTGGTTCATTATGTCTTTGTATGTGAGTCCCAATTAAATGATAAAAAAACGCCCATTTCGTTAACACCTGAAAGTTGAACAATAAAATCATTAAAATGAATACGTGAAAAATACTTAAGATTTAAATTAATAATATTTGAATCGTGCATGATTAATAAAAAAATAGATTACATATCTTAAAGACCCGTCTAAAGTCGAGTATAACTTACTTATTGATTTTTCGTTAGAAGTAATAAATAGATCTTAATATTCAAAGAACATGAACGTGTTCCAGTAATAGATGAAAAAAATAAAAATAAGAAAGACATAAATAATTCGATAAGCGTTTAATTATGTAAAAATCGCAATAATAAAGTTTCAATTCATTTTGATATTCAACCTTTATGTAAGAACGAATGAGGATCAAGTCCATTTTCCTCTCCTAAAAGTAAATAGAAATCCAACGCAGTTAGAAAAAATGGGATTATAATCCAAGTTACAATTAACGTACCTAAGCTCCTTGTAACAATTAACGTACTTAATCCAGTAGAGTAGAAATTGATGACGCAATGTTATTTCTCAAGCCATTTAACAACTTTATGAAGGGGAGCTTTTAGCACGTTGATGCAAAAACATGTCGACTTGATATAAATGTGAATCGCTAAAATTAACAATTTAAAGGGTTGTTTGGACGTTTGTTCTCAAAATGATTATGTGTTCAAAAATATTTTGAATAATTGTTGTGGTCGTTACTGCATTGGCATATCTGTCATAAAGAACTACCCATTAACCTATGACCCATTTCATGTCAAAACACTATGTTACATACTGGACAATTGATGTTCGTTTCGCAAGTCTTAAATTTATAACAAGGTTTGACAAAACAAGGGACTAGAATACAAACACGGGCTAGTATACCCTTTCGTTCGTAATATAGCTTTGTAGTGGCAAGCCAGAATCGTTCGCTAGGACTTAATTTCGTTTTGGTAATCAATATAATAACTGAAGAAAGAAATGATCGAGTAAGTAACAATAATAACAAGTATGACTAATATGGGATAGTTCGTATAAGTTCGTGATGATGATAATAATGATCGAGATATGTTTATATAGTTAAAGAATGATAATCATTTTTCGTCAAAATGGCATTTACACAATTCACTTTGGTGTGATTCATGACTTATGTTTGATTAAGCGACTAAGCTTAAAACAAGTTTCCAACAAGTTCAATATTTTATCAAAGTATCTAAGTGGATCTCTCCAACCAAAGATTCAAAACCATAGACAAGTTCTTAAAACCTTATTATAACAACTTGAGTCTCTCGACGTCAAATTATCGTAACAAATCAACTTTAGATCAAATATGGTGATAGAACTAAGTGGCAAAATGGTTCTACAACATTAACTTGAAATCAATTATAAAGGATCATATCATAGCATCATCACTAGTTATATTCACATACCCATATAGTCACAAATAGCTTAGCCTAACATAGTAATCAAAGTAACAAATAGAAAAGAGTAAGAGAACATCATACTTAGATTAATCGAATGAACGAGTACACAAGTGTCACAGTTATATCGTCTTTCCAAGAACCAAAGAGTAGAATACTCTCGTTACAAGTATTTCCCAAAAGTGGATAATACTGAAAATATGACTAAGAAGCTAAGGATACTCGTATTTTAGAGTAGTTAATTGAGATGTGTGTGTAAAATGAGTAGAAATGGTCCCTAATTATAGTGCAGACTAGGGGTAAATATGTGCCGCACTTCTCTAAAAGTGCGCCGCACTTCTCCAAAAGTGCGCCGCACTTTGGAGGTGGGAAATGTGCGCTGCACTTCTGAGATTGTGCGCCGCACTTTCGTGCGTTCCAGAATCTTCCCATAATAGTTTTGTTATTTGCACTTCAAGGACTTCATTTTGTATTTCTTCACTTTGTTCCTTCAAACTTTATACCTGCATGTAAAACGAAATATATTAAGTATCGAAAGTTCTTATTTATAATACAAAGTGGCATAATAATAACAAGTTGAATATGTATTTCTAGGTCATTATCAAACTCCTCCACACTTAGCTATTATTTGCCCTCAAGCAATTAAAGCAAGAAAATAAATTAGATTTTAAAAGCTTTTAAGTATTGTAAAGTATGATAGGAAAATGATTAAATTTTTCTAAGTAACAAAAGCAAACGACAAAATAGTTTCAGCACCTTACATGGATAGTGTTTAGATCTGAATTCACACAATGTCACTCACAAGGGGAAAATGTAAGGTAACACTCAAATAGCGCAGACATAAAATAGATAGCTACCATATGCTTGTACATGACACATAAACATAACCGTTGCGGCGTGAGCACTAGATAATTTTTCAAAGAAGCAAAACGTGATAAATGATGTGGGTTTAGTAACAAAATATGCCTTCTCAAGTCGTAGAACAAAATATACTAGGCTACTTTATTCTTTCTATTTTTATTTTCTTTTTTTTAAGAGAGCAGCATATATACTTTTGACTTGACAATGGATAGGCATAATATCGAGATAATAGCACGTGGGATAATTTAGCACATAAGTACGAGTGCAACATATTTTAGCAAGCCAGTGTAGCTTGACTAAAATGATACAATGGTGATTTATTTTGCCTCTTTTCGAAAATATCTATATATTAACCTCACTAACGATCAAGCACAAGTTCTGAAGCATACTAGATTATCGGCTTTCACACAAAATAGAGAAATATAAGGCTAGGTTTTCTCACATATTTGGTGGATGGTTTTGTGCTTAGTTATAATGTCAATCAATGAGATTTTCGATTTTAGGTCTATGATACTCGGCCATACTTAAGTTAGTATAGGTAAACAAAACGACGACACCTACAAAGAAAAGTACACACGCTAATTACACCATCAAAAACATATACACAATCCATCTTTCTGAGAATAATAAAACCCAAAGAATCAGCCATCATTTTCACTGATCTGATCTTGTTTAGTTTCAAGAAGAACAAAAGCTTGGTTTTTTATGGTTCATTTGTGTTTGCACACCAACTGTTTGATATTGTAACTATGACACCCTAAGAAAATCCCACATCGGTTGTGGCCAGGAGAGATCCATGGTACATAAGATAACAATCGGGTTCTCATGACACAACGCATTTTATGGTCTACTACAAGTGGGGTTCTTAGGAACTGGCAGTTAAGCGTGCTCATGTCAGAGTAGTACTAGGTTGGGTGACCAGCCGGGAAGTACTTACAAGAGGGCCACAAAGCAAAGCCGTGAGCCTGCGGGAAAAGCGGACAATATTGTAGTCTGAGTAGGCGGTATGTTACATTAACACCTCATTTTGATAAATGGAATATCACAGGATAATTATGGCATGTCATCAAAGCATGCAAGGTAAATGTCCAAAAATATTAAATAACCATAAAAGGAAATATTGGAATCAAACGTCGGCAGTCCAACATAAGCTCACACACATGAATATAAGTACTGAAATTGAAAAGGACTAAAAAATGTCCAATAAAAGAAGTAATGTAATGTATGGAAAATGCATAAGTAATGAAGGCTAGATAGCTTCCATCCGAATGCACATACTCTCGAGTCCTAGTTGCGTCCTAGAGTACCTGCCGTTTGGGAACATGAAAGTAAACAGGTTAGCATAACGCCTAGTGAACGGATATACAAGCATAGCATGAAATGCCATAAGCATAATAAGACTAATAGCAGCGGAAATGTATAAGTCCTTAGATAACCTGGAACATGTTCATAAAACTGGTTTTATAGTTTGAGAAGACTTATGTTTTTATATGAAAACTTTATTAATTAGTCAACAGCACATATAGGTCATGAGGTTCCACCGTACATGAATATTTAGAGGGGAGACCTCATCATACAATTAGAGGGGATGCCTCTAATTAATTAGTCTGGGTAGGAAGGATAAACTCCTTGTGAAGGATGCAAGGTACACACCACATTCACCATGAAAATCCTGTAAAAACATGCAACTAGGATGCACCCATACGCCCCACATGATTATATAAATATATGGCCAAAACTGTAAAGGGAAGCCACGAGCAATCACTCTGCCGTGGGGAAGTCATAACACTGGTGCCTCTAGTTTTACGGTTATGGTACCTCCATAACTTGGTGACATAGTCATGCATGTATATGGCTTAGGCATTTAAACTAACATAAGCAGATCAAAACTCCAGCCATGTGATCAGGGTAGCTGGAGGTGGAGGAGGAGGATTCTGAGGGTGGAACCTTTTGGTAGCCTGCACCTCGGCCCGAATTTCATTCCTCGGTTGAGGAAGCATAGCTTGCATAACAGCTTGGACTACTGCATTCAGTTGTTCTTGTTCACGTGTGAGAACCATCTGACAGTATAAAAAAATGCAATGATTAATCTGATTTGAACATAATATATAATCATGAAAAACATTTATGCACATAAACATAAAAACATTTTATGCATGAAAACACTGTATGATTGCATGGCCAACGAAAATGACATGGGTTTGGGTGAACGCCTATGGTTCGGTTCACCAAAACAAAACGACATGACGAGGATGAACGCCTATGGTTCGGTTCATCAAAACAAAATGATTCGATTAAAAGCACATGCGACTTAATATGGCCAGTCCTGTACCAACCATTACTTAGTCAAAATTCCTACGACAATGATACATGAAACAAATGCATGAAAACAAATTGTCAGTTCTAGGAAGACCGTGGTGATTACCCACTAATCACAGGTCATGTTTTTAGAGCCTATAGGTCGAAACCTTGGCTCTGATACCATAATTGTAACACCCCATTTTGATAAATGGAATATCACAGGATAATTCTGGCGTGTCATCAATGCATGCAAGGTAAATGTCCAAAAACATTAAATGACCATAAAAGAAAATACCGGAATCAAACATCGGTAGTCCAACATAAGCACACATGAATATAAGTACTAAAATGGAAAACGACTAAACAATGTCCAAGAAATGAAGTAATGTAATGTACGGAAAAATGCATAAGTAATGAAGGCTAGATAGCTTCCATCCGAATGCACGTACTCTCAAGTCCTAGTTGTGTCCCTAAGTACCTGCTGTTTGGGAACATGAAAGGAAAACGGCTGAGCATAACGCCTAGTGAACGAATATACAAGCATAGCATGAAACGACATAAGGATAATAAGACTAATAGCAGCGGAAATGTATAAGTCCTTAGATTACCTGGAACATATTCATAAAACTGGTTTTATTGTTTGAAAAGACTTATGTTTTTAAATGAAAATTGTATTAATTAGCCAATAGCCCATATAGGTCATGAGGTTCCATCGTGCATGAATACTTGGAGGGGAGATCTCATCATGCAATTAGAGGGGATGCCTCTAATTAATTAGTCTGGGTAGGAGGGATCAACTCCTTGTGAAGGATGCAAGACACGCACCACATTCACCATGAAAATCCTATAAAAACATGTAACTAGGATGCACCCATACGCCCCACATGATAATAAAAATATATGGCCAAAACTGTAAAGGGACACCACGAGCAATCACTCCACCGTAGGGAAGTCATAACACTGGTGCCTCTAGTGTTACGGTTATGGTACCTCAATAACTAGGTGACATGATCATGCATGTATATGGCTTAGGCATTTAAAACTAACATAAGCAGATCAAAACTTATAAAACAAATACTTGGGAAAACAGTTGGCTGCAAACGAGGAATCCTAATAAGGAAAGAGAATGTCCATACTAAAGGACGGCTTATGTCCAGTGAACGAGGAAAGATGAAAGGATGCAAAGTCCTACTCCGACCTCACTATTGCTACATAAATAAGGGGCATGTATGAGTTGTCTGATTACTGAGTATGTTACTGGCTCTTGTATGTTCTTAGCTTGTTTTATATGTCCTTGTCTTATTTTACTATTTTAAATGATATACTATATTATTCATGTATTTCATGTCTTTTGATTATGTATTATCTTGTATTCTTAGATTATTATACTTGTAGTGTAATAATAAGTAACTTTCTAAAAATAGCAGGTTTCCAAAAATAAAAGTTTCCAAAAATATAGAAAGTTTCCAAAAATAGAATGTTTCCAAAAATAAATCAGTTTCTAAAAATAGAAAGTTTCTAAAAATAGTAAGTTTCCTAAATAGAAAGTTTCCATAATTAAAAATAAGTTGGATTTATAAGCTAATATTATAAGCTAGTGTTTACTGGTTAAAAGTTATAAGTCATAGAATAAATAACATAGTTTATTAATTAAATACTATAGGTTAAATCTGATTATTACTTAATAATGATAGTATATGTTTTATTAATTAATAATATATCATGGTTAATTAATAGACTATATGTTATACAAATTTAATTAAATCATGGTTTGATTAAATTAAGTCTAATAAAATACTTAGGTTAACATGCATTATTTATTTTAATTAATAAACCTAAGTCATGCATTATTAATTAATTATAAGTTCATGTATTAAATAACTAATTAAAAAACTATAGTCTAAAATTAAATGACAAAATTATACTTAGGCTAAACATGTATTATTTATAAAAATAATATAACCTAAGTCCATGTTTTAGTTAAATTAATTATTAGACATGTTAATTAATTTAATTAATCTTGTAAAAATTAGCAAACAATCCCGAGCCCGAAACCCGAGACAAAAACCAAAACTCGAACACCAACCACCATTCACAGCCGCGACTGTGGTGGTGGCTGGTGGCTGTGCAGCCAACGACGGTAGCTACTGCTGCTGCTGCGCCGTGGCTAGCCACTGCCAGAACAAGGTTCCCACCGGCTAATGCTGGTGGTGTCCCTCTGCCCTCGCCTGCGTTCCCCCTGCTTGAACAACTTAGCCACCGTCTTGAGCCGGTGGTTTCTGGACCAAGACACACACCGAGCCCCTAGGGGGCCTCGGTTGTGGACAATGGGTGCACCGAGAGTCTTAGGACTCTCGGTTTAGGGGCTGCCGAACCATAACTCGAACCAGCCGAACCCTTGACTTGTTTTAGTTTAATCTATAACACGTTTATATTAAATGTTTTTAGATCAAATCATGTGTTCATAAATAAATTAAAAAGAATTAAAAGATCAAGGTTTGATGATTTTACCCCAATGCGTGATTGAAAATAATACGAACACGAATACCAATAAACCAAAGATTAAAATCAACAACGAATCCCTCTTGTTCTTCTTGTGGATGCCGCGGCTATGGGGACCAAAAGGGGGCTAGGGTTTTAACTTTTTGTAAAACAAATGCGTTATGAAAACTCTGTGTTTTAGTTTTCATTAATTAAATCAAAACGGGCTTGGGCCCCTCCTTTCTTTGATTGTCACGGACACCAAAGGCCCACAAGGCCAAACCGGACTTTTTCATGTTTAAGATATTACTCGTGTACATTCGTTTTAATTATTCGTTCTAGTTCGTGTCTTAATACTCGTGTTAATTATACTCCGCGTATGTCGTGTTCTAATAGTCGTGTTATAATTATTATACGTAATAATTCGTGATCATATGTTCGTGATTATAATTATTATACTTAATAATTATCGTGTATTATTACGTACTTAATAATTACCGTGTATCATTACGTACGTAGTTTTTGAATTTAATGTTCGTGAAATGTGTACATAACATAAATGGAAAGTTTTTATTGGTTCGTAGGTTTACGTAGTGTACTGTTCATGGTATTTATATGCGGGTTTTGCAACTCTTCCCCCCTAAAAAGAATAATACGTCCCCGAATTATAAACAACGTAAGCTGAAAGAGGAACATACCCGAATCAAAACTTGAAGTGAGGGTAAGTAGTCCGGATAGACTCCTCCGTCTCCTAAGTGGCCTCCTGCTCGAAATGGTCCCTCTAAAGGATTTTGACGAATGGAATCGTCTTCTTCCTCATGACTCGCTCTTGACGATCAAGAACTCGTTCGGGCTCCTCAATGAAAGTAAGATCCTCATGAATCTGTTCGAGTTGATACTGAACCATGTGAAGGGGAGGATAATTGTACCCTATGAGTAAGGACACATGGAAAACGTTATGAACGTGAGAAAGTTGCGGAGGTAACGCTAAACCATACGATACTTCACCGACTTGTTCAAGGATATCCAACGGTCCGATGAATCGAGGACTGAGTTTTCCTTTGATTCCAAAACGCCTAACTCCAGCGTCGGTGATACCTTGAGAAAAACATGATCTCCCACGTTGAAATGCAAATCCCTACGGTGCTTGTCGGCATAACTCTTTTGACGTGCACGAGCTTCTTGCAGTTTCGCCTTAGCTATAGCGACTCTCTCGTTGGTCATCTCTATTATCTCTGGACCTTCAAGAATTCGCTCACCAACGTGACACTTCCTTCCATACAACATCTCAAACGATTCACACTTGATACTGGCGTGCTAACTGTTGTTGTATGCAAATTCTACCAAGAAGATATAGTCGTCAACTTCCTATCCATTCTAAAGCACACGCTTGAAGCATGCCCTCTAATGTCCGAATGGTACGCTCCGATTTTCCGTCTTTCTAAGGATGAAAAGCCGTGCTAAGCTTAAGTCTGGTGCCCCAAGCTTTCTGCAGACTCCTCCAAAATCGCGAAGTAAAACGAGGATCTCTATCCGAGATGATAATAGATGGAGCACCATGAAGTCTCATGATCTCCTTCTGATATAAGTCAGCTAGTTTGCTAACCGCGTCATTCTTGCGGATTGGTAAGAAATAAGTTGTCGGTCAATGATAACCCAAATGGCATCATGCTTCCTCTTGGTCTGTGGAAGTCCGGTGACAAAGTCCATGGAGATCTTGTCCCACTTCCACTCTGGAATGTCTAATGGTTGTAGTAGACCACTAGATCATTGATGCTCGATCTTAACCTGTTGGCAGGTAAGACATTTGGAGACATAGGTAGCAACATCCTGTTTCATACCACTCCACCAGAAATACTGTTTGATGTCTTGGTACATCTTTGTGGAACCAGGATGAATGGAGAATAGAGAGCTATGAGCTTCAGCCAATAACGCCTCCCTGAGTGTAAGATCATCAGGAACATAAAGTCTAGTGCCCTGCCATAAAATACCTTTGTCGTCTACCCGAAACTCCATCTGCTGATCTAGGTTCTGAATAATTGCGCAATTTCACCATCATCCTTCTAAGCTTCCTTGATCCTAGAGAGTAAGTCAGGCTCAACTCTAAGATTAGCCCGGTAACCATGCAGTCTAGATACCATAATCTCAATATCCAGTCTCGTATAATCTCTTCCTCTATCTTAATGCCGTTGATCATCCCCGACTTTCTACTAAGAGCATATGCCACTACATTCGCCTTGCCGGGATGATACTGCAGATTAATGTCATAATCCTTCAACAGCTCTAACCACCTTCTTTGCCTCATGTTCAGTTCACGCTCAGTGAAGATGTATTTCAGGATCTTGTGATCCGTGAAGATATTACATGATTCGCCATACAAGTAATGCCTCTAAATATTCAGTGCAAACACAACTACTGCAAGTTCCAAGTCGTACGTAGGATAGTTCTCCTTATAAGGCTTAAGTTGCTGTGATGCGTAAGCAATCACTTTCCCATGTTGCATGAGAACACAACCAAGGCCCTTCCCTGAAGCATCACCATAGATCTGAAATCCACCTGTACCAGATGGGAGAGTAAGAACGGGTGCAGATACCAGCCTCTGCTTTAGGTCTTCAAAACTCTTCTCTCTTTCTTCAGTCCAGACGAATTTCTCCCCTTTCCGCATCAGTTTGGTCAATGGCAGTGCTAATCGGGAAAAGTTCTCAACGAACCTACGGTAGTAACCAGCTAAGCCTAGAAAGTTATGAACTTCAGTTGCTGTCGTCGGTCTTGGCCACTTGGTAATAGCCTCAACCTTTGTAGGATCCATGGTTATTCCCTCTGCGGATACGATGTGACCTAGAAACGCTACTTTACTCAACCAGAATTCGCATTTGGAGAATTTAGCATACAGCTGCTTCTGGCGAAGTATCTGTAATACTGCACGAAGATCGTCTTTGTATTCTTCCTTTGATTTAGAGAAAATCAAAATATCTTCAATGACGAACTTGTCCAGAAACTCATGGTAGATACGGTTCATCAAGTCCATGAAAACTGCTGGAGCATTGGTAAGGCCAAATGGCATGACTACGGATTTGTAGTGTCCATAACGTGTACGGAAAGCAGTCTTGGCAATATCCTGCTCTTTCACCCGTAGCTGATGGTAGCCAGACCTCAAATCGATCTTAGAGAAATGTTTGGCACCTTGGAGTTGATCAAACAGATCATCAATGCGTAGCAAATGATATCGATTTCTGATGGTGATCGTATTAAGCTCACGATAATCAATGTAGAGCCGCATACTGTCGTCCTTCTTCTTCACGAATAAAACCCGTGCACCCCATGGACATGCACTAGGGCGAATGAAACCTCGTTCCAAAAGTTCATGTAGCTGCTCCTTTAACTCCTTAAGCTCGATGGGAGCCATGCGGTAAGGAGCCTTGGAAATTGGCTCAGCTCCTGGGATGAGCTCAATATTAAACTCTACCTCACGAGCAGGTGGTATGCCCGGAAGTTCTTAAGGAAACACGTCGAGAATTCTGACACTATAGACTTGTTCTGGATGGATGGAAATTCAGCCTCCATATCATGAACAGTAGCTAAGAAGCCCTCGCAACCATTTGACAGTAATGCACGTGCTTGTAAGGTTGAAATTATCTGTACAGACCTCCCTGGTATGAAACCGTTGTGAATGTACTCTGGTGCGTTGATGTCACTGAAAATGAATCGATATGAATGGCAATCTATGGTGGCGTGGTGTTTGGATAACCAGTCCATGCCTAATATCATATCGAAATCACACATGTCCAATGGAAGTGCGTCAACTGACGAATTCTGTCATCAAACTTAAGGGGAAGATCTTTGTACCCATGTGTGATGCATACAGAGTCTCTTAAGGGCGTGGAAATGTTTAAGAAATTTTCTAGTGGCATAGGGGATATCCTAACACGATTGGCATAAGCAATAGATATGACCAAATGAGTAGCACTCGTGTCAAATAAAACGTATGCAGCTTGACCATACACATACAAGATTCCAGTGATGGTACCCGATGACTTGTTGGCCTGGTCACGCGAGGTAGTGTACACACGTCTGGTAGTCGGAGGTGGCTTGGAGTCAGCATGTCCATAAGTTCCCTCAATCTCACTCTTACGGTAGTCCTTCATGCGATAGCCTGGCTGACCACACTTGAAGCAAGCATCGTTATCACGACGACACGACCCTGGGTGTCTGCGGTTGCACGTAGTGCAAAGAGGGTGAGTATACCCTCCAACAGGTGCCCTTGTTGGTTGGGAGCCTGTTTCAGAAAAGTATACGTGAGACATGATTATCGGGTACTAACAGGACGATGCAAAAAATTTTAAGACGTAATACCAGATGTAGCTACACGTTTGTGATGTGAACCTCTACGATCATGCTCCCGTCCGTTGCCATTATTATTGGTAGTAGATGTTGAAGTGTCAGAATTATGAATCATAAAGCACATAACATAAAAATGAGTAAGTTTAGGGACCTGCTGTTGTTGGAGTTTTTGGCGTTGTTACGGTAATTGTTATTACCGCCACGCCTATCCGAAGCAGAACGGTCCCGAGTCTGACCGTTACCCTTAGGCTAATTCTGTTGCTGAGTGGCCGGTTGGGACCGGTCCCCATTCTTCTGCCTAAAAGATGCAATTGTATAGAGAATGATAAATATTTGGATAGTTGTAAAACCCGTATTTAAAATTCTCGAATATTAAATACGCGTAGTCTCAACTCTAACTTTAAATACAACGTAAACAGTAAATACACAGTCTCAGTTATTTAAATACTACAACAAACAATTATTTAGAAAATAATTATTAAGTTTCAGAAAATATTACGTATGTATTATTTATTATATAGAAATAATTAAACGTTAACAGTAAATTTCAGCCTCATTTTATTTAATACGTTACGAAATTAATTATTTCAGAAAAATAATTAATTGTAATTAGTCAAGTATTGTGTAAGTAATAATTATTCAGGAAAATAAATAGATATGTGACAGAATTTAATACTCGAGCACGCAAATGAAAAGATTATTAAACGAAGCGAAACGAAAACGAATCTTATGGGTTGTGTTGGGCTGCGTTTTAAAAAGAAAAGAATAAAGCAATATGTGCTTCGAGCCCATTGCACTACTAAACAAAGAAAAGAAAAAAAAAACGGGGTAACCCTTGCCCTCTTTCTCTCGAACAGTAACTCAACCCAATTAGGGTTTTGTTGTCTATGCCGTCGATACAAAAAAAAAGGGACGGGCTTCGATCTTCATCCCATGCTCTTGTTGGTTTTGACTGTTCATAATCATGATGATAGGTAATCAATATTTTCTTTCTCTTCTCGTCCTTGTAATTATCATAAATCCATTGGTTAATCAAGAACACTTGGTCGAATTATTAATCATGTGTTTTTAATATGTATGGTTACTGTGATTCAACCACGCCCCAAACATGGGGGTTACGGTGGTGGTACCCTTGTGTAAACAGCCGCATATAGGGTGGTTGTGGTTTGGGCAGCAACACCAAAAGACCACAACCAGGGGTGTGTTTGGGTTTAGATCGACACCAGGGTGTTTGGGTCTGTAAACGGTGGGAAACCACCAGCAGTCGGTGGCAATGGTCAGACAGCAGGGGGAACCGACGAGCATTCGATGGGAATGGATTGGACAGCAGGGGGAACTGCTGCCAGGCAGAAGCAAAGGGTTGTTTGGGATCTCGGACAACACTAGGTTGTGGGATCTCGGACAAAAGGGGCAGAAAGGGGTTTTGGGTTGTTAGTTTTTTTTTAGTTGGTTTATCGTGCGACCGAGACTTTAGAAGTCTCGGTAGGCTAAAGTTTTGACCGGGTTTCGGGTATATAATTGAAAGATAAGAACGAGGATTTATTAAATTATGTTATCTGATCATTTTTTTTACCAAGTAAATTGTATTATGGTTTAACCAAAATCTAAATGGTTTGTTAAATTAATAAATAAAATAATTTAAAACGATTTAATTATTTTACTAAGTTAAAGTACTTGGTTTTATTTAAATGATTTGAATTCTCATGGAAACTATTCAGGAAACAATCTATTTTAGCAGATTACTTATCACAGTATAATTACATAAAGATACAAATATAGATTAGACACTAATCAGAGTACAAAAAGAAATACACTAACCAGAATATAGTATAATATACAGTAATTAGAAATACAAGATCTACAATAATCAGTAAATGTTGAAAGGCAGTCAGAGTTACCAATTTTTACACAAATAGTGCAACAATACAAGAACATAATAGATCGAGTTAAGAACAATAAGAATCAGAAACAGTAACCAGTAATCAGACAACTTATTTCACGTCCATTATTTATGTAGTAACATTGAAGTCGGAGTAGATCTTTCAGCTTTCGCTCTTATTTCATTACTGGACACGAGGTACGGATTTTCCGTCCTTTCAGTAAGGACTTCCTTTTTATGCATGATTAGGATTCCCCGTCTTTAGCCAAATGTTTTTCCCCAGTATATGTTTAAGCTTATCAGTAATCATGTTAATAATTAAATAAATTGCATGAGCATTATATACAAGCACGACCAGTTTATGTACTAGTTACGGAGGTACCGTAACTATGGCACTAGAGGCACCAGTGTCGTGACTCACATGCAGGAGAGTGATATCCTGCATTGTCCCACTCAGCTCAGCTTGGCCATTTTATCAGTATTAGTAGTGGGGCGTATGGATGCATCCTAGGCTACAGTTTACAGTTTAGCAGGTGAATGTGGTGTGTGCTCTGCATCCTTCACATTGGAGCTGATCCCTCCACCTAGCACAGTTATCTAGAGGTCACCCCTCTACAGCATGACGAGGTCACCCCTCCAGTTATTCATGCAACGTTGTTACAGTACATGACCTATATAAGCTCTGGCAATTAAAATACAGTAAACGCATGTTTCAGTTTTAACAGATAACAGTTCAGCTTTATTATTTTATAAATCAGGCTTTACAGATTATACACAGATTTCCGCTGCAACTTTACTTATCAGTCTTACAGCTCCAGTATTTTACCATCTGTTTCATTTCAGTAGTTCCTTATCATACTTTATATCCGTTCACTGAGCGTTATGCTCAGCCGTAGTTCCCTTTCATGTTCTAACGGCAGGTACCCCAGGACGCTCTTAGGATTCTGAGAGCATGTGCATTTGGATGGAAGCTATCCAGACTTCTTAGTTTATGTACTTACATTATTCTGCTTATTTGGACATTGTTTAGTCCTTTCCTTCAGTATTTTATTTTTCATGTTTTGAGCTTAGGTTGGATTACCGATGTTTGATTCTGGTATTTCCGTTATGGTCATTTAATGTTTTAGGACATTTACCTTATGCTTTGATGACACGCCATAAATACATGTAACGGTCCACTTATCCAAGTGGGGTGTTACAATTATGGTATCAGAGCGAGGTTCGACCTGTAGGCTCTAAAACTTGACCTGTGACTAGTGGGTAGTCACCAGGAACTTCCCAGATTTTGGCGTTGTTATCTTTCATGTTTCTCATACATTTAATAGTCAGTTTTCTTCAGTTATCAGTCAGTTTTCTTAAAGTTTTTGACTAAGTAAAAGGTTGGTACAAGACTGGCCATATTTAGTCGCATGTGCTTTTCTACGAATTTTGTTTTGGTGAACCGACCCATAGGCGTTCACCCTTGCCCGTTCAGATTTTTGTATTGGTGAACCGACCCAATGGCGTTCATCCTTACTCTTGACAGATTCATGCTTTCAGTCGAATATTACTTGGTGAACTAGCCCATATATGTTCACCAATATTCAGATCAAATTTCATGTTTTTCAGTTGAATGTTGTTTTGTGAACCGATCCATAGTTTTTCACCTTTGTCATATCATGACGTTTCATAAAATATTGACAAATATGAATTGGACTACAACCAACCACATTTAGTCTCAGATTGTACATTTCTATACATGACAGTTCTCAGAAAATTTTGACAGGTATGGATCGAAACAGAATCGCCCATACTTAGTCACATGCTTCCTACTATGAATAATGTGGATTAAACCATACCTATCCACATCGGTTAATGTTAAATCTCAGTTGATTATTCTTCTATGTTATTTGTATCAGTCAAGTTTATACTTTCACGTGAATGTCGTTTTCATGATGATCCAGTTTCATGTCTCCTTACGTGGATTATGTTTTCATCAAAGTAATGATGTTTTCATGTTAAGATACACAAGAACTTCAGTAAACCCGTTTTCATAATAAATCATGATTGGCCTTCATTAATCATGCTTCATGCTGACCACTATTAGGACTTCGATTATATCATACTTTTCAGCCTCGAAACAACCAGCAGTAAGTCGACGCAGGAATTGTCAGCCTATCATGTTACTTATTTCACATCAGTTTACTACCGTTTAAATCAATTTATTTCTTTGATCATGTCAGACAATTGACACCAGTAACGATCATCCCATAAAACTTCCACTAGTGCCATGTATAGTATTCCATATGTACCCCATGTACAATGACTCAGTTATACCCCATGTACAGTATTTCATGTATACTACACGTACAGTGTCTAAGATATGCTCCATGTGCAGT